>JAODUH010039284.1:0-20899 GCA_027564835.1 Typhlichthys subterraneus | reverse complement strand
CCTCACCTCACCCCCTCAACAGAGAGAGAGAGAGAGAGAGAGAGAGAGAGAGAGAGAGAGAGAGAGAGAGAGAGAGAGAGAGACCAAACAGAAGGAAGGCAGATTCACCGGCCGCCCAGAGCGAAGCGTCCCCTCAGTCCTTCATAAAGAACTATATTATATTTATATTTATATATAGAAACAGACCCAACAGCATGCATTTCCTGTGTTCTGCCTGCTGTCGTACTAGCTGTAGCATGAGTGTCGGTGTGTAGATGTCGCATGCGTTGCTTGAAGAGAACTCACCCAGGACCTCCCCTGCAGGACTGTATAATGGAGAAGGGGGGGCATTTGTAAGGACAATGGTGGACGCAAAGGAAGCATGCCGCAGCCCCGCCCCTGCTTGTTAGGGCGAGGAACCCCTTTTGAACTGTGGACTTGGGTTACTCCCCCACCCCCGCAGCACAGGCATCCTTCAAAGGACTTCCTCCGCACAACAGCTGCTGAGAATGTATAATAGAAATATCTCACTACAACCAGGATGGTGTGCGTGCGTGTGTTTGTGCGTGTGTGTGTACGTGTGTGTGTGCGTAGTGGTGTCGCGGTGAACCTGAACACACAGCACCCAAATACTCTCCCCAGCTTTCAATAGAGTAAGGGCTGAGTGAAAGACTAAACCACACTAAGTTGCTATGGAAACTTCTGGTTGGTGTTTGTCGGCCCGATCTGTTTTTACGGAGTGTTTTTGCATACTGGCTTGTTTTTATTTCATTTTCGTACTTTTTCGGAGGAGTGGAACTCATAATTCGTAGCTGACAAAGCCAAATGAGAGCGGGATTTTTATGTAACTGATGTAATGTATGTTTCCTGAAAGAAAGGATAATTAGTGCAAACACGGTGTATGAGAAGTTACATTGTGATTATTACGCCTTGAGCTGGCACTCCTCAGACTAATGGGTTCCTCATACAGTCCCCACAAGGCCTCTACACAGCTTTCCGGAGAATACTTCACTGGGACGACAAAGTGCATCCCGGCACTTCAAACCAGAACTGCAAAAGCCAGAGTCCTACAGCCACTGCTGGCCTGGATCTGACGGTGTTGAGAAAAGGCCTTCATGACCCTCTGCAATGCTATAAACCTTTCTGACAGGGACCACTGTTAGCATTGACTGTAAAAAAAAAAAAAACTGAAAGAAGAGAAATAAGCCCTTGTTGATATATTACCGAAGTGCAGAGAATCCAGACTTCTCGGTTACAGCGTGTGGGGAACCTGAAATGTAACTGCAACACATTCAGTCTGCAAACGCAATATCCATATGTTGTTTTCAGGCTGTGTTATTGATGTGTGTCTGACAGAAAGTCCAAAAAGGCTTAGGCTATGATACACTGTTGTACAATCATCAATACTGTCATGAAGAAGTGATTGTGTTCCC
This sequence comes from Typhlichthys subterraneus, assembly GCA_027564835.1. Lineage (NCBI taxonomy): Eukaryota > Metazoa > Chordata > Actinopteri > Percopsiformes > Amblyopsidae > Typhlichthys > Typhlichthys subterraneus. The sequence goes on along the minus strand of JAODUH010039284.1, from coordinate 19,487 downwards.
CCAGCATTGATTTTCTATAATCTTGTTGCATCCGTTGCAAACATTGTCTTTGCACAACACATACTCACACATATACTAAGGTTTATAATATAATAACAGCAAAGTAGTCTCTATTTATTGAGGTACGGGACTCTTTTAATAATGTTATGAAATCAAAATATGTCTTTCTTTTCCATGGAATCACACTGTATCTTCATTGTTTTCTGGCTGCTATTGTGTCATAAATATGTCAACTAGAGGATTTGTGTTATGTTAATAGCTTATGGCTGCTATATTATTAAATTGTAATTTAACTTTCACTTACAGCTTAAACTGCCACAAAGTTACAGTATAGTTTTAGAAAGCTGGAAACCAAAGTTAACTTGTATTAATCGTGCTAATCAGTAGCTTAAACAGAAGATGTAATGCTTCTTTTTCACTAGTGAGATTTAGCAAATTGTTTAAAAAAAAGACCTTGGTGTTACTGTATTATATCAACTTAATGTGTCAACTTGTGCTCCAGTGATTAATATATCCTACCCTAGACCTTCAAGAATTTAAACATGTAGGCCTACATTATGTTAATTCAAATTATGAAAACACACAATGCCGTTATTGCCTAAAAACAGGGTGTGTTTGAGATTCATATGACAGAAGTGCAGAGCTAATTAAAGAAATAAACGTCTAACAGCAATATACTGTCAATATACTGTCATTGTCATATAGCTATTTTTGTGCATAGGCTTTATGAATGTATAGGCACTATGCTGTAGGATATACTGTTTTAATGTCTATAATCTGAAACGTGTAGCACTTAAAAGGTGAATTGTGTTTCTGTTGTGTACTCCTATCCACAATAAGCTAGCAGGATAATGTTCCTTTCCTAATAAACCAAGAAGCTCTCCAATAATCTGAGTGCACATTTCACGTTTATTGAACGTGAAATGTTCGATGGACATAGCCTTTAGACATCAGTTGTAGCTACAGTATGAAGAGAGGTGGACACTTTGAAGCATAAAACAATATCTGTATATAACCTTCCTACGCCTTTAGGAGTGCACCAGCCTTACATAGAGCGACTATGTCAACAAGGCTCTTTTCATGCATGATCCAGTTCCAACGGGAGTATGCAGAGAAAGAGGGAGCTGCGCCCTATCATACTTCAAAGCTGTCCCCAAACGCACTCGTCAGCCTCCTCTCTCGGCTCTCTACGCAGCTAAACACAAGCGTAAAAACCAAATGCCCGGAGGCCAGGTCTTTACACCCTCCGCCTCTGTTCTGATCACCCTTGTCTTCAAAGGCAACGGGCAGTCGCTCTTGCGAAAGTGTAAAACGCATGATGCGGTAAAACTAATGTTGAAAGAGAGAGTTGGGGAAAGAAAATGAGGGAAGCGGCTGAAAGAATTTGGTGGTGGTGATGGTGGTGGGGGGGTGTACATCCCTAAGGAGGAGGGAAGTTCATTTGGGCTGCAGACCCCTTGCGCTGCAGACCCCTTGCACGCCTTTCTCTCTCGCTCACCATGCATATAAAATGCATGACACGCTTGGAAGAAGGAGAATTTTAAATCAGCGCCTAGACGTTCAAAAGAAAGTCCAGTAGGCTATGGGAGAAATGTTTTTGTGTGTGTGTGTGTGTGTGTGTGCGTGTGTGCGTGCCAGATGTGAAGCCCTCCTGCCTTTCGTGCTTTAGGGCTGTAGAGGAGACTTACCAGTTCTATATATCACAGGGGAGAATGGGGGATCAAAGCAGATTGTCTGCGGCTATACCTCATATGAAAGTCCATAGCATCCTGCCATTTGCCTCAGTAGGTTGCATTCAATGCATCAGGCATTTCCTATATCCAATAGGCCTACACTTTCCTCAGCATTAGGCCATATTCCTATTATTCTAAATTAATCTAAAAATAAAATGACAAAGTGCATGTTTTATTAGGATGGTTGGTTATGTAGAAGAAAAACTCATTATGGCAAATGCAGTTTGTGTGGAATGTGTACAATAGCGTCTCCTGGTGGCTAAGGTGCTAATGTGAAAGAATATTCTACACTGCATGCTACGCATATGCAGCCCATAGGCATATATGGTCCTTTGTATTTAAGATAGCCTTCAGTAGGCTATGGCAATACGGCGGCATTAGTGTTTAAAAACGAATAGCCTACACGTGTATAATAACCTATGCTTGCATGTGATATTACATGGGAGGATTATGGACCGATATTATTCTTGTGGCTAAAACTGTGACAGACAGGGCTCGCTGATTAACTGGCATTTATATTAATGTGCCAAACATGACACATTAATATAATGCAATGCATGCAAATCAATACGTCGGCTATGTAGCTTGCGTTATAAAGTTGGTGATATGGAAGCAGATACATTGCATTTCAACATTGCTGATTCCAGCTCCAAGACAGTTAACCGCTACTGTGTGCTACGAGCTCTCTGCTCCATAACGCTAAACGACAACGTATCTTTATCTGCGTTATTTCCCAATATACCATCAGTGTAATTGTATAATAGTGATTATTTACATTATACAAAATGTGACTTACAAACCAACGCATTCTAATGCGTAAACCCTTTTAAAGACCAGTAGAGGGCATCATAAATGCTCAAATGCAATATCCAAATCAGTATATTGTAACTTATTGTATAGGATCATTTTAAATTCTAGTGTTGAAATCTAAAATAACCATTAACACTTGAGAACATGAGCTCAAAGTTGGTCTCTATTTCTGAAACATAAAAAGATATTTAAAGACATATTTGTGACTTGTGTTGTATAGAATCCAATATGAAGTTGATTAGTCTACAAACAAAAACAAAAAGCTAACAAAGTACATTCAGTGTTTATTTTTCTGCAGCCAGAAAAATATTTAAAGCAAAACAAAAGGGAAAGAACATTCATAACTACTGAAGTGTAATTTTCCATGCTTCCACATGTACAGTACATACCGATCTGATACAAACTTTGAATTTAACATATTGGCAGAATATATTTACAAAAATATTAAAACTGCAGTCTCTAAACATTCTTATCAGACTTTCATAAAAAAATATCTTCTGACAGACTCACACACATTATTTACAGTGAAGGATCGAGATGAGACCTGTCAAGCTACAGCATAGACACACCATGTTGTCGCACATTTATGAACGTTCTAACTGTGCGTTTCAGATTTCAAATGGGTGTGACGTGTGCAGAGAGAGAAAACAAAGGGCAACAATTAATACATTGGAAAATAAGGCTTTCAAAATGTCTGGAATAGAAAAGAAAAACTTTCCATTTCATCTTGAATGTCGAAAACTGCAGCCCTTTCAACAGTTTTATGTACAGTATCCAGGTTTTCAACTTGGATGACGTGCCTTTTTCAAGGCCTGAACTCTACATTCACTTAAATACTCCAAATCACTACACTTTCTTTACTTGACTCATTGATTTAGGTGCATTTATGTGGGTCTGATAGCAGGGGGCAGAAAAAAAAAATCTAAATGCAAATAGACATACAAAACATGATACAAAAGGATTTACCTTCTCTCTAATGACCTGTTCATGTATCAATTACAACCCTCCCAAAAAGAAAAAATATTTTAGTGTTTTGAAATTGCCTTAAATGGGTAATTTTCAGCAGCATATATTAGATTTGGCTGAAATGTTACGCAGCAACTGAAACAAAGGCTTTTTCGAGTTAGTTACAGTTCCTCAAAACATACATATAGCATTGATTTTGGCTAACATTTTTACATCCATGAAAAGTGGCCACATTTATTATTTTTACTATTATGTTATTGTTCTCTGAATATTCATTCCAGCTATTGGATAAATATTAGTTTCCTCAAATGTAGTCATTACGTTTAGAATGCGTGCCTAAATAGGAATCACAAATCTGTACTTGGCCCTGCTTTCCACCATAGCAGCTTGACATGAGAGCTAAATAACACAGCATAACAAAGCCCCTTGTTCATGATGATAAACTCCTGCAACGCTACAGAGCAGACACCGTCGCACCTGTCCTTACTTAAGTGTGTTTGAGAGCAAGAGCTTGTGTCTGGCGATCAGTGTTCCCAAAACAGATGGGGAGAAAAAAAACAAAGAAAACCCCACACAACATTTATATTCAAACAGCTGGCCCTCCTAGCAGAGCTGTCCATGTTCATTTAGCAGTCCAGCTCTTTGGTTTCCAAGCCTTTACAGTGCATCAGTTGCAGGGCACTCTAGGAGCCTGAGACCATCGTGCAGACTGGAGCTCAGCCTTCTGCCCGAGTTACCCTCCTCTGTCCCCTTCCTCCCATTCACTCAGCCAAGCGGTCCTCTCTGCAGGCTTCTGGAGAGAAGGACAAAGAAGTTATTGTTAGCATTTTATTAACAAACGATATAAAAAGGCCTCCGCCCTTCAGGGCAACTTCATAAAGCATCCGAGTCCATGTGAGGAATTGGCTGGGAAACAGCATGCATGCCACTTCGTAACCTTGGCAGGTTCTAGTGCGAGGCATTTACACATGAGAACGTGGCATAGCACAGTCGGGGTGGCCGACCAGGGGTCTAGTTTGACTGTGACTGGATTCAGCATTGAACCTGAGCTAAAAGGTCATACTCGATATGAAAAGACAACTGTGAGAACATTCCGGATGCACAGGTCTCAGTGCTGTTGTGTTAAGAGTCAATTTGAGCCACACAACACACACATCCCATGCAAGACACACTAGCCTTTAAACACATTTCAAACAAGTGAGATCGCTCACTGCGTATGTGAGCAACTATGAGTCTACAGCGGAAGCCTTGGGTTCTCGGCGAGCTCTAACCAAATCAGAAGGATGTAGCTTTAACTACCAGCTCTTATTTCAAAGCTTAAAGGATCATGTATGTATGTATGTATGTATGTATGTATGGAGTTGGATAAAACTACAGTGTTCCTGTGAGCATTCTTTCTGAAGCAGAGACGAGGTATGAAGCTTCCTCATCCCGACACACTGACAACAAGCACGGCACGCTACCTCAACACCGTGCACGGCACTCCTACCTGGGCCAAGTGACGGGGGCGGGGCCGGGCGGGGCAGAGAGCTCAGGGTCCGGGAGGGAGGGAGGGAGAGAGGGAGGAGGCTAGGAACACTGAGCGTCTATACCTGCAGGGCTCAGCACCAGGGCCTGGAGTATGTCTGACAGGGAAATGATGCCCTCGATGCTGGAGCGCTCGTCCACCACCACCAGCCGGTGGACCTGGAGGGACACATGCGCACATGCACGCGCACGGTTAAAAGGTATAGTCAGTCTGGAGAAAGCTTGTTGATATTTGATTTAGATCAAAAACAATTCTCCCTTCACAGCCATAGGCTGCTCTCTCAGAAGCTCCGCCCCACATGTTGGAAATGCATTGGGAAGGCTGGGACATTGTTGTCAGGTGTGGTCTGCACCACGCCGTAACCACTTACTTACAGCGCCTGGGCTGTGTGTAGAAACACCTGACTATTTATTTCAAGCATGCATACAAAGTGTGCAACAGACCGCAAGGAGATACTGGCTGAATTTGACAAAGGAGTGTATTCGCTTACAATTGTTGATTAGAGCTTTATGCAGGTAACAACTGCTGCAAAAACACTTTGTTTTACTTCCATTTAGCAATTATTTACTGTCATCATTTGTAGGTGTGAGGTGCAGAATCTATTTAGTGTGTGGCTCACTTCAGCCTTCACTATTCTGTCCACTATGGTCTCCAGTGTTTCCAGCTTGTGGCACTTCATGACACCTTCAAAGTACTGGCAGCGATGCTTAAGAGCCTGGGTTACTGTGATGTCCAGATTGTTGTACGTCTTCTCGGCAGCCAAGTTCTACACACAGAGACAAGCACACACACAAATGCCATTATCCAACATTTCATATGACGTTTTTTTGAGATGTTGCTTAAAAAAAAAAAAAAAAAAAGTAAAGTAAAAAGAAGAAGCCTGGCATATTTCAGTCTCAGCAAAAAAACATGCCAACTTACGATGACGTCAAACTTGGAGTAAATATCCACAACCTTTCCTGCAAAGAGAAAAAAAAAATAAATCAAAATAAAAAAAAAAGGTAAACGGAAACCAATGTTATTATGTGAAGCATAGGATATTTTGCCAACAAATTCTGTTACGTCTTAATGATCCTACCCGACTCGTCCACCACAGGCAATGCAGAAACCCTCCGCTCCACGAAGATGTTGAGGGCTTTGATGATTGGCGTGTCAGGGTGGATGAAGGCAATGTCGTTGTATGTTCCAATGCCCAGTTCCCCAAGGGTCTGCTTCATGAAGGCTGGCTTTGGCATCTCACACACCTGACATATGCAGAGGAGAGAAGAGAAGGAATGCATATTCATCATCTACCTACTGAACACTAGAGAGCAGTAGAAACAAAAAGACAAGGGGAAATAATTAGTTGGCCATGGAATGACAGAATGATTGTCTTTCATTTAAATTGCTGGACTTACAAAGAGCTGGAGGAACTTCAAGATCCTCTTGTGTGTGAGAATGTAAAGTGCATTCCCTGTAACAGGGTCGATGACAGGCAGCCGGTGAATTTTATTTTTGATGAGTGTGTACACCGCATCAAACAGGCTGGGGAAAAAATTATTTGTTCAGTAAGACATTACTTATACTCAGAACAGCGTTGAAACCTCTATGATTTCTTAATGATTTATGGGTCAACCACATACCTTGCATCAGGTGATATGTTCACTAGAGGCTTAAATGTCGCTTGCAGGTAAACTTCTGTAAAGTACAAATACAACTGGTATAGCAGGTTATTGTTCTAAGAAGTTAATATAGCTTAATGAGATGGAAGAAAGAAAATAGGAGGAATAAATACACACTATACTAACCTCTCCATGTCTCAAGCTTATGTTCCTCTAATTCATATATTTGTACCTGAACACAACCACATGCTGATCAAAAAAAAGCCTCTTTACACAAAGCAAATTTTATGCAAATAATAACCCAAGTAGACCTACCATTGGTGACTTGTAGTATCTGTGTAGTATGATTATGAAGTCTGTGATTGTCAGCATTCCTAGCAAGATACATACAAACACAGTGATGTTCACAAACATGCAACACTGGATCCTTGTGTTTTCCATACAAGCCAAGGCTCATTACACAGGCAAGGGCATCATTGGTGGTCAGTAAGGCCATAACTTAATTACCAACTTATATACTTTTTTATTTATGATTTTTGGGGATACAGGCAAGCAAAGTCTTCAGCCATAGTGATGACTGACTGGAAAGATGTGCGAAGAGGGTCATAAATAAATAAATAAATAAATACACTACTGAACTGTAGGTTAGTGATCTAGACAATTTTTTCAAGTCACTCGTGAAACTACTTACAATTATCTTGATAATGTAAATTAAGATTTTATAAGAAATAAGAAAAAATAAGCTAAAAAATTCTGAAACAAGAAGGGGGGGGCTTTATCTCATCTACTTGGTAGGTTCTGCTGTCGCTGAGGCAGTGCAGGAGTGAGCAAAGGGGTTGGCAGATAACTGCGTCACAATTAGCCCAGCTCACAATTAACTTTTTCTGCAAGTAGCAAAATGGAGATGATGTGTCTCCAGGGAACAGTGTCAAACTCTTAATATTTGTAAGAATTAAGTAGCTACAAGAGTTCACCACTAGAGCAACAACACTAAACAATTCTAAATTGATATTTGCCTCTAGACAGTGTGTTACTGTTTATGCTACAATGTATGCTAAATACATTACTGCAGTTTTAAGTTTGGAGTTCCCAGACTGATATGCAAAGCAAGTTCGGACTGGTTTACCATGCTAAATATTAAAAATTAAAAGTCAATATAAAAATACAAATAAAAAAGTTATTAAAGTTAATGCGTTTATACTATACTAAGACCTGCCACTCACTGACCAATTATCTATGACAGCTCTGAATGATACTAAATACAGCCTCAGGCTCCACAAGCCGCGTATGGAGACAACAATACACCTAGTCCTGGCCTACTTATCCAATTACACAACAGGATACTATCAACGGAAACTATGTTTTGCAAATCTGTGTAGCACAGACTTGAAAGTTTAAGTCATTAAAACAAATAAACAGAAGCAATTAAATCCACCACACTGATAGGCCCACTGTACTTAACGGATTTCCAGGTGCATACCAACAAAGCTCTGCTTCTCCGTGTCCCATAGCGGAGCTGCACGCACACCATTAGCTACCAAGGCAAAGAACGCCTTCTTAACCTGTTGAGAAAATCATTGAACACACACACACATATAAAAACAATAACCATAACAAGGAAGAAGAGGGCACATAATGCCAGCTCCCCAAACCATTAATTACCTGCAGGTAAGTCAAAATGTGAAATTATAAACAATGTGTGAACCGTTAGTAAACTGAACACATAAATTCCCAGAAAAATTGTTGTGTGTCCAACTAAATATCCAACCCAGTGCTTAAACCTTGGCTCAGTGAATTCTGTTGTTAAACATCTACACATCAAAAGGGCTCAGACTTCCCAAGATTACTGTTTAACAGCGTAATGAAGGTTTCACAGCCATCTCAGAAAACATTCCCGGTGAAAATATCTTGGTTTCTGGAACATTAACTTACAACTCTTTTCAAAAGGACATTTCAATATCACTAAAAGGGGTAGTTGTGCATTTCCATTTTTATGTTCTACTCATACAATGCTATTGCTAAAATATCTGTTTGCTCAATTGTAACTAGGGGATCAATTTAATAATACAGTAAAGGAATGAATAACGTGTCATTTATTATGGCTTGTCAACATTGCTGTATACTGTAGCTAAATGTCCTCTTGGGCTGAGGGCCATGTACAAAGTGTTATTTATAATCTGTGTACATGTTTAACTCTTACTTGGAGTGCAGTATCAAACACAACCAACTTGGAGCTGGTAGGGACTATGTCGTAGCACTTGTGGGACTTCATAAAACGCATGTAAATATCACTCTCTGGTTCAGCAGCTACAAAAAATAACAAATACATTGAGGATGAGAAAGTCATGCAACAGAAAGCATGTAGGCTATAGGTATAGCCATTACTTGTCAAAAATACTTAAGCCACTCACTACTCAATCTGACATACAATGAAGCTGTCGGAACATGACGCTGAAATAAATATGCAGGTTGTTGCAGCAACACTGCACTGTAGGCCACTAAAGTTAAAGAATATTTGTCCTTGAGTGTCTTGAAAGGCGTCGACAATTATCATTCATGTAGCCTGCAATAATGTTGTCCTGCACGCCCCTCAATAATAATTGCCCGTGCAGAAAAAAATAGCCTCTTCTCGGCTTTCAGGATTAATATTGGACGGCGTATTGAATATTCAGATCAGATACTGGCCAATGCATAGAAGTAGAGATCGTGCCTTAGATTTACCGGTGATGTCAGCACCCTGTAAGGGGATTCCCTCGATTTCTGACAATGCGTGGAGGTGAAGAGCCGGCGAATCTCCTGATCTCACTGGACATGATTTTGTTCAATGTCTGCGCTGCATTGTTGTGGACTCTTAATAAAGTGCGATAATTGCCGTTTTGACTAAATACATTTAATAACTCACAAATAGCTACCACATAATTGACAGGCATTTATTTGGTTGCGTCATTAGCTATGCACGCCACAAACAAAGCCAGTATTATTAGAATGGGAAGTGAAAAATGATACCTGTGAGGGAATTTATAACAGTTAGACACTTACCGTCATCGTCTAGTTCAAGTTTCTCCAGCATACCTTCGAATAAACCGCAGACCTAGGAGGAAAGGCAGAAGTTTGCAGTAAAGCGCGCAGCAAGTCCTCACGACACAGACGCGCACGCTGCCTGCTGCTAGCGCACAGCAAACTTTATAAATAGGGTGACGTGACTCCACGGCGGTCTAACCGAGACTCAAACTGAGCATAGCTTGCAACGACAGAGTCGAAAACCGCGTGTCTGCCTGGAACATTGATGCATGCCGAAAACCTTCTGCTCCGGGCTTCAACTTTATTTTGGTAAATTATTGACCGCACCCCTTAAAGAACTCGAAGTGGAACAGTCCAAATACATTCGCTGCAGTAAGGGAGAACCAATGCCTACTGTGGTGTGGCTGTACTAAGGCTACCACAGTGGTGCGTCCAACTAAATTTTAAAATAAACCTGCTTTATGTGTAGCAGGGAAACATACTATTCAATGTTTCGCTGCATGTTTTTCTCGACTACATCCGAGTGAGCCAGCCTGGGCAAGTCATTCACATTATCTACGGGAGAATGCATAGGCTCCACGTTCTCTGGACACACCCCTCCACAGCAACCTGGTGTCTCACGCACCATATTAGGAAATCCCTTATGTTGCCTAGCAGTAGCTAAAGAAAACATTGCTTGGATGTATCATGTGTCAATCAAGTGCAATACGCCAATATAATATGAAATAACAAGGAATACATAAAACTGCATTAGCAACATTATACAACATTATAAATGCAAATGTTTTCCATTTAACTATGTTTATGAATATGTGAGAAATGCTTAGTCATACGGAGATCTTTGCATGTTTTGTCACTGACTGCATTAACCTCAACCCTCAGTGGCTGCCTGGCAGGGCTCCAATATGTCTCCTCTGAGCAGGTCCCAGAGCCACCTTACAACGGTGACACAGCACTTCCTTAGTCAACTACTTCTGCGGATCCATAAATCTCATCCTGCCGCATCACAGTGGCTATGCCCCATGCTTGGCGTGACTGCTGCGGCAGACCATCATTTGCTACCGTTGTTTTAAAAAAAAAGAGAGATTGAGAGAGATGGTGGTTAGGTGATATGCAGGAGGCATACCCTCCTTCCCTGCTATAATCATGGGAGATGCCACAGACAATATATGGAGCTGGTGATGAAATATTGATTTGTCCTTGCAGGCTAGTACGCTATCGCACAACAGGCTGAGTGAGGACTAGATAGTCTTCTAGCTGTAAAGTACACCAGGCCTAATTCATCAGGATCCAACACTCAAGCTTCGTACACACAGAGTGATGTACATGATACATGAAGATGATATGCTTATAGTTTCACTCACAGATGAGGTAGTGAACGGCGCCACAGGGTTGAGGGAAGGTATTGGAGGTTTAGCGTAGTAGAGGCTAAGGCGTTGCCCAGTGTCCAGGGGAGAAGACAGGGATCTGGGTCGGGAGCAGAACTCCTGGTGCTGAGGGCTGGGGGTGCTCTGTGGAGCCTCCTGGGACAACAAAGGCTGACTGGACACCTGTGTAGGGGTGCTGGGTGGAGACGGGATACCAGAGGCTGTGAAGAGATGAGATTCCAGAAAACAATGACAACCTAACTCGTCCTAACGCTACTTTGTACTGCGTTAATAAGCACTTACAGTATATTCCATTATCGATGAAATACCAGGTCAATATTCCAAGTAACAGCGGCATACAAGTGTGCATATTAGAAATAGTAACATATACAAGTTGTGTGTCGTGAGCCAAAGCTGTGGTTTGGAGAAAACTGTTTTATTGCCAGTTGGTAAGCACCAAGATTTTTAATACATTTGAACTACAGCCTGTAAATTTGGTTTGATTAAAGCCATGATATTGTGTTTTAATTTACAGACCCCCTGGACCAGCTGGTCAGTTTATATCTGAGTTCACAGACTTTCTCTCATCCATCATCAAACTTGACACGGTGAAGTTGGCTGGAGGTTTCAACCTGCATATTGATAATGCTATAGATGCTGTGGCTACTGCATTTCTTACTATTACTGACACATTTAATTTTGTTGCTCCTGTTTCAGGAGTCACTCACTCACTCACTCAGGTGGCCATATTTTGGACCTTGTTTTTTATTTGGGACTGGATATTAAAGTGTAATGGCACCCTAAAATGTGTTTTTTTCAGATGTAAACAAAGTAATCTGATTGATCTGTGATGAGACACATCAATGCTGGTGTTAATATTGACAACATTCCAGTTTTTATAAAAATCTTATGTGCTGAAAACAGAACTACACACCAAATAACCCCAGGACCTGGCTGGTTTTAATCGGTACACTTAGTATGCTCATACAGTACCTCATTAAATTCAAACATTAACGTAATGTTAAAAGTACTATCCATGGCTGGCCCTGCCATACTAGCTATTGTTAATTCCTCTTTATCTACAGGACAGGTACCATCTTATTTTAAAGCCACTGTCCATTCAATAGTAAAGAAACCTAATTTAGACCCTACAGTGCTCAAAAACTATAGGTCCATTTCTAAACTCACATTCCTGTCTAAAATTCTAGAGCAAATTGTGCCTTACAACTCACGGCTGCGTTACGAGAGACAACATCTATGACACGTTTCAGTAGGGATTTCGGAAACTGCCCTACTGAGGGTTTCCAATGATACATCAATGTCCTCTGATGCAGGTGATTGTTCTGTGATACTACTTGATCGTAGCTCAGCGTTTGACACAATAGACCATGGCCTTTTGATCAAGTGGTTACACGTGGGTGGGCTTATCTGGCACCGTTATAGACTGGTTCAAATCCTATCTTACAGGATGCTGTTTCACTACCTCTATTGGAGAGTATGTCTTATCCTGTTCCTATCCCTGTGGAACACCACAGTGGAACACCACAGGGATAGGCTTACTCCTGCTTTTCTCTCTGAATATGCTGCCCTTTACATTATCAACAGTTTTTAAATCCCTTCTTTATACACTGATGCTGTACAACTGTATTTATCATTTAAGGTGAATGAGTTACATAATTGTTTAGATACCATCAGGTAATGGATGACACGTTGTTTTCTGCAGCTATATTATGAAAAGACAGAGGTGTTGATTGTTGCTTCTGAAGATGCTGTTGCCAGAATAAAACAGACTATTGGATCTCTCTTCTCCGCAGCCCAATCTAAGATGCGTAACCTAGGGGTTATATTTGAGGTCTTGTCTGTTGATACACGTCAAGCAGCTGACTAGATCAGTTTTTTTCCACCTTAGGAATATCAGCAAATTGAGATGGGTAGATTCAAATGCAGAATAAGAAATGCTTAAACATGTTTTTATTTAATCACATATTGACTACTGTAATGCACATTTTTCTTCTCTCAGTATGTCTGCTCTAATCGGCTGCAGGCAATCCAAAAAGCTTACTACATCAAATAGACGGTCTTCTACTCCTTTATTATTATTTCTCTACATTGGCTCCCTGTTGCCTATATGATTCAGTTGGAAATGCTCACTATAACATACAGAGCACTGCATGACATGCACCTGCATATATAACTGACCCACTGCATCCCCACTCACCATTGCGCACTCTAAGATCTAATACATAATTTCTGCTATTAGTCCCACTAGCCTTCATCATTGAGGTTTACTGTCTCTGCTGAGTCATTCAAACAGAAGTTAGAGACACACGTGTTAAAACAGGCATTTGACCAATTGTTTGGCTTCATAGCTGACACGCCTATGTTTATGTTAATGCAATTATATAGTTTTTACTGTTTATTGCAAGATTTTATTGTGGTGTAATAGGCTAATGCGTACGGCGTCTTTTTACCTTTGCTGTATTGCTTTTATTGTAAAGCACTTTGTGACTCATGTCGGTGAAAAACGCTATTTAAATACATTTTACTTACTAGAAACTAAATATCTACTTAAATGTGGTTATGTTAAACTATTATAGGCTGTGATATATGCTGTTTGGCAGGTCAAATGTTATCAAATTTGAGAACTTATTGCATATGCTGAGCTCAGTTTACATATTCCTTCATATAAGATGACACGTTATGCCTTTAAAAACAGGTTTGTTGTCTGTGCAATGTCATACTTACATAAGAACATCACTGTACAATAGATACTATCAGGGCTCTTAACTGATCCGTGGGAGCCTTGTCATGCACTGTGTGTGGGTTGTGACAAGCATTGCTATGAGAGACAAGCTCAGGTGTGCCCAGTGATAAAAAGATACTATGAAACTTTGAATGCATACTTATTATCATAATTTAGCTCCACTGTATTGAGGGTAAGGAGATCAGGTTCTCGGACAGAGAACAAAAGGCCACTTATTGCTTTGGACTCTAAGCCCGTGTCTGTAAACCTCAACAATTTCTAATAAATTCATGCCACTCCAGGACATACCAGAATTATAGTGCAGAAAAGTTCAAATGGTATTCACTGAAACATATTTTTGTTTTGACTCTAATTTACAGCTAGGCCCATAAAATATCAACTAAATCAATTAACTAGTCCAACTAGTCTATACACTCGTTAGCAGTAGTTAGTAGTGTATAGACGTCATGAAACCATGCAGTACCAGTTTAGGCCCAGCTGTCCTTGGGAGCAAGCTCCTGTTCTGGTAGTGTCCACATTAAAGCGTAAGTCATGTGACAGTACTCACATGCCCTAAAAGCAACAGGCGTCAGAGCCTTGTGTGAGTTGACGTGTTTCATTCACACCCCCCCCCCCCCCCCCCACAACATACATAGCTTTTTTTTTATCTCACCAGTGTGACAACAGGGTGATTATCATTTCAGAATGCATAGTGAATGTGAGAGCAAAATAGTGAACGAAAAAATAAAATAAAATAAAATAAAATTTACTTAACCAAATCACTTCCTGTGAATCAAACTTTCTCACCTTTTGCTGGTCACTTATATTATGCAGGCTTGAAATAATATCCTACAAAACAGACATTATTCTACTAATTACAAGGGAGCTTATAAAGATTTACAGGGAGCCTGTGGGAATGCCTTGCATGGTTTGTACAACCCCACCCTCTTTAAGAGTTGGCTGAGTCTGTGTGGACCCTGTGTGGAAGTGTGGACCCGCTCATTAAACCTGGCAAACCTTTTATTTTGGTAACAATTGCAATTTAGAGAGAGGTCCCTTCATTTAGCTAAGATAGCTACATTAATGTAATCTACCGCTATGTCAATATCAGCGGCTTTGTCACGTTTAAGTATAATCAATACAGATAGGACCGTTACAGTAATCACATCTAGGCTCACACTGTAGTCCCCATCCTATTGATGAGGACTACAGTGTGCAAGGCTGTGACTTGCCTTGTAGACGGTTTGTCCTGCTCTCTTCACTATCTCTTGACATTTAGCTGGTGTGGACCAGCCCTCTTTGGCTCAGACTGCTTCCACCATGGTGCCTTCTTATTTTAGCCCAGCTGTTGAGGCACATTCCATAGGAGCAGATAAGCGAGAGCCTGGGAGCCCCTTCCTCAGCCTGGCTAATGAAGGGGGGGCAAAAATTAAAACAAGGACACACTGTAAAACCATACATGTTTGCCATGCCATGTTTGTCATACCCAGTCTCGATTCACAGCCGGCCATCACTCTTTCAGGTAGCATTGACATGTTACCTGAAGAAATACCATTGAAAGATGCAGCACTGAAATCAAAAGCATTTCCTGTTCCGAATTAAGAGTCTCCTTGAGAGCACATACTTATTATGCTATCGTATCAAATGTCTGGGGATATGAATGAGATCATTTGGCTTAAATGTGGGTGGGGTGGTAAAGACTTTGAAACAATTTAAGTTAAAAAAAAGGAGCAGCGCTTCAAACAGGAAGGTGCTAATGTCAACACAGTCGCAGAGACGTGGCCATGGGTTTAATCACGTTGGTTTTGAGCATCAAACACACTTTGAAAACAGTATGAACGTCATTTCATAAAATCCATTTTGAAGCTACTATACAAGACATTTGTGGCTAAGGAAGTTTCTGTGGGGAAAGGCAGCCAACAAACCAAACAAAGTCGTACCAGATATCTCCGCTCCGACATGTACTTATATCACATATTGCTGTGGTCAAGGCTAGCTTAGAAGTACCTTTACAGCCCAACGTCTGCTCTGTGTTTGTGTGTGTGTGTGTGTCTTGTTTCTGTTGCTGGGACAGTGCATACGGTCTATGGCCTGGAGCACCGGGATGGCTGTGTGATGGAGGTGACGGTAGCCCCCAGATGAGTGTCTGTGTGTGGGCAAGGCCTTTCGACAATGTGTGGTGGAGCACCAGCTGCAATGTGATCTTGCCCGGCTGACATTAGAGCAAGCGTGCGGTCTCCACAGCTCCACAGCTCCCCCCCGGGAGACACAACCATGGAACACCATGAAAGATCAATGGGAATGGATCATTTAGTGCACTCCTCGCTGAGTGGGCCTGATACAAATAAACCAGAGCAGATGCACATTCCATAAATGCCTTAAAGGAGGACTAGAGAGTTATGTTATGCTGGTTTCAACCAACCACAATTGCAAGTCAAGGATTATCCCTTCTAAGATGAACACGATGCTATAGTAAACATGACACATGAAATGATACAGGCATCGAAATATACAAGAACTGTAAGGCAACAGTAGTGACGTCATCTTGCCAAGGCTGCAAGGATTTATATGCTGTGGAAGGTCTGAGTGATAACATGAGTTTAAGTTAGGTTGGAGGGGTACAACAAGGCTTACAGGTGCTTTGAATGTGGCAGCATGTCATTTGCAATAATGCCTTCATGACGAACCAGTCCACACTCCACAGCACCACACACGCAGGCCTACAGCATCGTGACAGGACCTGCTCCCTTGGCTCCTACATCCACTAAATGGAGCTTAGCCTGGGTCTAAATCAGGAGCTGTGAAGTTCATGGCAAATTGCCATTTGAAGGCCACACAAAGAGCGTGTGTCCCGATGGCTCACTCAACTGTCGTTATGTCCTCGCATAACAGTGTATAGTACTGGCATTGCACACCTCTGATCTGTGACGCAGATCTTTCTATATGCTGTGGATGAGGTGGGCCAGACGAAACAAAACCCCCACTGAAAAAAAGCTTGAACATTGTATCAATTAACATGCACTTTATGGTTGATTACAAAAATCTACAATACAAATCTCAGCACATTTCTTGGTATCATTCAAAGAATGAACCTTTCCACAAAATGCTGCATTTAGCGGTTTCAAATAGCCATTGTGTTTTATTGTGATTCCAGACGTCCAGACCTTTCAGACATATTGAACTGTAGGAGAGGAGGAGAGCAGACATGAAGCTCAAGGCATACATCGCCACGCTCCTTATCCAAGTGTGGTGTACAGCATCAGCGTATTAGTCTACACAACAACCAGACGTAGCCTTAGCTACTAACCCATACTATACTTGGCATGTGTTCCCTTACTGAATGCGGATACATAGCATGCATTTGTGAAACTAGAAACCAACAAATATCCCACCAATTTAGACCAACAGATTTAAACTAAATAGATGCCCTGTTTCACTGGGGTAACCCTAGTTTTGCTGTGTCATAGAGATGTGTTTATAGAAACACAGGCTCCATTATCAAATATGTGCCCATTTACACCATTTTAGCCACTCTAATTCATTTTGTATCAAAAATAGAATTATAGTCGCATTATGTGCAGGAAATATGAATAATATATTATTATTTTAATTTCATGTTACCGTTTTCACAACTCAGGGTAACTATATACCAATATACTGTATTTCAGTTGCAGAAAATAATTACCAAAAAAAAGATTTACATACTCAGAATTTATTTTGTGTATGTTATTATGTATGTTACTATTACATAGTGGTTCATCAATTAGGCTTTTAAACTAAGGGTCTATAGAGATTAAATTCAGGTTGTTCAATTGTTGTATATAGCCTGTGTAATATGTCAAATACTATAAGACGTTAATATACAGCAAATCGTGAACATTTGCTATTCATTATGACACATCGTTTAATATTCCTTATGACACATCGTATGATATTCCTTATGATACATCGTATGATATTCCTTATGACACATCGTTTAATAATCCTTATGATATATCGTATGATATTCCTTATGACCGTTTAATATTCCTGATGATATATCATATGATATTCCTTATGATCATGTCGGTCTAGTCAATAAACATGGATCATCATAATGCCCACCTCTATGTTTGACCATACAGCACATAATGAGAGAGGTCTTTAGCATTCCACAGCTGTGCGCTGCATGTATCCATGCTATGTATAGTGGCCAGCGAAAATATGTAGTGGATGGGCACATTACCAGAAAGACACTGGGACTCGGACTGCTGTCTCGCTCCAAGCCCAGTCTTCTTACTCCTCCTCAGACTGCCAAACCGCTTCATGGGATCCAGTAGGTCGGGGGTTCAAGACTCAGTGATCATGCCCATCCAGGCCACAATGCGAGGGTCCAGGGTGTGTGTCCAAAACAATCACAGGTGAGCCTTACAGTGTTCTTTCTATGGCCAGGTAACCAGGCAGGCAAAAAGAAACTACTAATTGAGGTCTCGGGTCACAGAGTTGTGTTTTGTAGCTGGTCTCTGGTTTGGATTATTAAAAGTATTTTACATAGATGAGGAAATTGGTCCCCTTCACTGCAGTATTCTTTTGAATTACAGTATTGTAAATGTGGAACCACTCTGAGAAAGCTCCTCTGTTTTGCTTGGTCAGCAACAAGACAATGGTGCAACAGCACATCACAGAAAAGGAAAAAACACAATAAAAAAGTTGTCTGGATCCCCAGGAACAGAGCGATGTCAGTGAACGACTTATGATGCCATCTGTGCCTCACGCATCCAGCAGAGGAGACATGGAGATTACTACAGCTGGAAATTCCTTGTGTCGTACCAGAAAGGTCCTTCTCACGCTGGATGCAAGTACCACCTGGGTCCCGAGTTCCTGTTTCTGCCCAGTCAAGCAGTGTTGGTCTTAGTGCAGCACTGTCAGAGCTGTAAATTGTCAGGTGCAGCTGTGGGTGCTGTCTCTTTAATATAGCGCATGCCAGCAGCCTGTAGAAATGAGGCCAGTTTGTGAAGGACACGCTGTGATTGGCTTGGCCACAACGAGTGCCCTGCCCACTTACACAGAGTAAAAATCTGCACCAACACCTCTCTCTCTCTCTCTATCTCTCTCTCTATCCACCCTCTCTCTCGGTCGCTCTCCCTCTCTCTCTCTCTCACACACGCAGGGTCTTGTAAACTCAGTGTTTCACTAAGATCGACCCTCCTCAACCTCTGAAAACGGTACGAGGGGCTACAACTGTACGAGAGCTAAGCTCCAGTGACGGGATGAGTGCACTGCTACATTTGTGCATGTGGTGACTTCTGCGGCTTGACCTTTAGGACTGCTGAGGCCAGACTCCCTGAGCTGACAGCAGGGTTACACATATACAGGGCTGACATAGCCCATGCTCTGTCAGCGGATCAGACAGCTCCTGTTCAATCCCTCTACTATCTCTTCCCTTCCTCTCCTTAAACAGATGGCCCACTTTAGACTGACTTCCACTCCACATTACTCCTCTTGTCTCAAGGTATTCACAATGTGTTACAAGGTATAAAATACATTGTACTTTGTATGGCCCACTCTGAACTCACATCCACACAACACTCCTTATATGGACTGTATCCAACTAATTAGTAAATATCTAAAACTATCTAATTCCTTTATTTACTGACAGCACAGAGAGAGAGAGAGAGAGAGAGAGAGAGAGAGAGAGAGAGAGAGAGAGAGAGAGAGAGAGAGTGTGAGAGAGAGAGA
>JAODUH010039274.1:0-19056 GCA_027564835.1 Typhlichthys subterraneus | reverse complement strand
TATTATCAGTGGCAGGGCGACACCCACTTCCTTAAACAGCATGAGAGATCGACTACACACACACACACACACACACACACACACAATGCCGTACGTAAAATGTGGCAGGGACGGGGGGTTCCCTGTTGTGACGGAATGCTGTGTGGTGTCAAAAAGAAGAAAGACGCATTTCAAGAGGTTTACCAGCTGCTTGACCTTTCAGCTTTGACCTCAGCCATCCTACCGAAAGTGTCCCCAGTGGTCCAAGTCATCAGCATTTGTGTTTAAATATCTCCCCTCCTGCGGTCTCTGTGTGTGTGTCTGTGTGTGTGTGTGTGTCTGTGTGTGTGTGTGGGGGGGTGATGGGTGGTGGGTGGTTATCAGAACTGTTCCATGAGCACACTCAGTCTCTGACAGTAAGCCTCTGTCCTAACGCTAACCATAGGCCTTTGCAGTAACAAGCGAACCCTTTACCATCCAGGTTGGAGGAGGAGAGAGGAGGAGTTAAGCATCTAGGAGCGGAGAAGAGGAGGGGGAAGGAGAAAGGGGAGAAAACAGGCAGCCAGTTAACAATAATCACTTGTTTCAAGTTTATTACGGAGGAATACATTAACTGGGTTCAGGACCCTATGTTGCTATCCCGCCACAGCCCAGATTCTCATGCACGCCTCGCAGCTCTGCCAAGCGCTCTGCCAAGCGCTGCGAGACCTGACCTTTGACCTCCGACACACTGTGCCCTTATCTGTCCCGCCGTGTGGTCGTTCCAACAAGTCTGTGTTTCTCTCTGTGGATTCATATCTCGTAGCTGTTGGAATCTGTCTGTCACCTCTCCTTTCAGAATGTTCCTGAATCGGCTGAACAATCATTGCAAGCCTACCGCATTATTTTAAATTTCAGTTTGGATTCATTCCGTTTCATTTAAGTGTAAATATAGTTATTGTCTGTAACATAATATTTAACAAATATGTATATTGACATCTACAGTATATGGTCTAAAACGTGTAAGCTATTGTACACATATACATTAATTTAAAATGTAATTCAAAAACGAAATCTTGCACACAGGCCTGAACTATATATATTGAAAATATTTCAGGCTCTTTCCGGTGAGATTTTTGGCATTCATTATGTTTAGCAGTAGAGGTGTGAGTGGAGCCGGGGCACATGTTGCAATATGTTCCTTTGGTCTTTTTTAAAAGTGCTGTAAAACCATAGAACCAACAGACGTGTGTAGTCTCTCTCTTGCTCCACCTCTCACTTGTTCCCTCTCTCACATTCATTTATCTCTCTCGTCCTCTCTCTTCCTCTCTCTCTCTCTCTCTCTCTTTCTCTCTCTCTCTCTCCCTCTTCCTTCCTCTCTCCCTCCCTCTCTCCCTCTCTCTACGGACAGAGTAATCCGTTTGCCACCATTTGTCTCTGCTCTTTACCATCCTAAGTGATTGACAAGGAAAGGGTTGGGGATACCCTTGGAGATAATGGAGATCATTTTGACTTTCAAATTCATCATCCTGCGGTTTTTGGTCCATTTGAACTGAACCCTGGATTGTTTAGCTCGCTAGTATGGTTGTTCAGGGTGGTGCGAATGGTTATTCAAATGTGTGTGGATGAAACGAACAAACCTCCTGAAGTGTGTCTCAGTCAAGTGAGCTGTGGTGCGGCTTGCTTTAGCTGTGAGCATGACCACAAATAACTATAGGAATAACTATAAGGCTGACACTTTTGACTTGCATGAAATCAACAATAATGACAAATAGGCTGCGTTAGACATGGTGCAAAGAACAATATTATGACTATGACAAAAACATTTTTTTTATCATTTAACATTTTTAAATATTCTTTGTTTATGTTGCGGAAATGGCCTTCTATATTGATGATCATTGCACACTTACATTTCCTATTATGTTCATAAAAATGGTTTTATCACCCACCTCAGACACACATGCCTTACAGGTGCTTGAATTTGGCGACTTCTTCTGGGCTCATCTGTTTGTCACGCTCTCTTCTCTGCTACGTTTTACAAAAACTGTTAAGAGCATGTCATCAGGTCGAAGCGAGATTTGGCTATTTGCTCTGAAAAGAAGTCCTCCACACGGCCATGACCGTGTGTCTCATTTGGCAGTGCCTTTGAATCATGACAGGCACAAAGCACCCTCATTTTGACAGAAGGTGTTGAATGAAGTCCTCATTGCAGTTTTCCAATGAAGAGTTGCCTTCCCAAAAGAGACGTCTACCACTTGAAAAGAAAGGGACAACTGGAAGCATGGAACTGAGACCTTGCCCCTAAAGGCTAAATCTAGCTGAAGCCACACTGGTTCTCTGTGTTGGCTTGTGCTGTGAGGCAGAAGAACAGGCTTATTTTTAGAACCCACCCCCTAAAATAAAACGAAATAGATAATTTTGGAAATTATATTCCTATACTACCATAACTACTGTTTGAATAGGCATCCAGCTGGGAGTCTGATGTGTGTTTGAGTCATTTATATAATTTCATGTTTTGCCAAAATTGAGCAATGTGTAAAGGCTCAATTATGCCCCACATCATACAGATGGAGCCTTTAGTCCATACTCTGTTCATTTCCAATACATTTGTGCACGTTTTCTTACATCTTACGGAAACAAACAAAACAGAGCAGTTCCACCGGATATATTTGCCAAGTGAGACACAGCCACACACACAGGACACAACAAATTCTCCATCCACATTGAAATGTACAGTATTTCATAGCTTTACAGACCACCACCGTCTAACTCCTTTGCATTGCTTCTTTCTTAAGCGGTACATTATTTTGACTTCCTTCGCCATTGCCATGTGGGAATCTTTTTACTTTGTGCTGGTGTATGTTAAGTTACGTCCATGCCAATGTATAGGATACATGAGGGCATTGGTATTATTTGGAATGAACGTACTTTCCACGTAAAGAGAGCATGCATGAGCCTTAAGTTGCAGCACCATAGCGACCCACCAAAAAGCGTTGACTCCCTACTTTGGCTTTCTGCAAAGCACTTTGGGAGGTTATCTTAATGTTTTTGGGCGCACGTTTTTGCCCTGAATTGGTTTGCTGTCCTACAGTTCCTCTCCTGACTGGCACTGTAAAACTTTCCCCATCACATCAGCATTTAGGATCACACGGATAAATAAAATAAAGCAACATTGATTCATGTTAGGTTGACAGGCTTGATGTCAGTGTTTTTCGGTGGCAATTCTTGTGTCTATAAGCATTTGGACATGACGTTGTGGAATAAACCACACGCCTACCCTTCTCCTTCATCACATTTTAATGTTGTTTACACTTACACAAGACAAGCCCCCTTCCTTCCCTCCCAGAGTCTGTCTGTCTTCCTTAGTATGAAGCCAGGGATTGACACACACACACACACACACACAGACACGAAGGCGCACATTCACAACACCGTGTCCCTCCATTTTCAAGGCTTAATAAGTCTGGCGCAAACCCCCGCTCCTCTCCAGCAGGACTTTAACCACCCCCCACCCCCCCCATCGCACACACACTCACACACATACACCTGCCTCCAACTGTTTCCTGTGCTGTGCCCCTATAATTAAACCCCTCACCCACCCAATGCACCGCTTTCTCCCCTCCCAGTAAATGGCTGGCGGTGTACGGGAGGGGGAGAATCTGGCCTGCTTCTGACCTTTTTCATGGTTGACAGCGAAGGGACAAACTGGGTGAGGGAGAAAACAAAACACACTTTTCCACTGGTGTGTGTTTGTACAGCATGTGCTGTATGTGTGTGGAGTCACATGGTGGCTGCGGTAGACAGAAGTGTGCAGTATGCCGTCCTTCTTCCCAACTAACAAAATGGCTGCGCGGTAATAGGCACATTTAGGGGAGGTCAGCCCACTGCCAATTGCTCCCAGCTGCTGAATGCTCTACCCTGCCCCCCAACCCAACTCATGACCCCAGCCCTCCCTGCTGCACATGCCACCTGGGTGGAGCAGGACGTCTGCTAACAACCGTGTCAGCCGAGGTCATCACGAGAAAGTTCACTGCGATGGCTATTAGGCTCTAAGTCTGTTGATGATCAGAGTCAAGGTGAAACATTAAGTAGGCTTGAAGCATTTAAAGGCTCAATACTTTTCACTGAGGTTATAGTCTGGAAACCCTGTTCACATTAGCGTTCGCACAGCCACGCTGCTGGTGGACCAATCAGCGTGGTTTAGTGAGATGACCTTGGAAGTCAAGCATGTTTTCAAAATGGTGGTAGAGCTAGATGAGGCAATCAAAACAGTTGTAGAAACACCGATTGGTTAAAGGCTGAACCGGAAAAAATGAACCAGAGGTCTACACCCAGTAGGAGGCAACAACTGTTAACACTTCCCAATGGAGAGTGTCCAACCCCTATTCACAAAGTGAATATGGTATGGTTACACCATGGCTACTCATGGTCTGCCTGTTAGTTATGTGTGTGCGCTGAAAAACTAATACTGTGTTTCTATACAGCCCTGGCACTGTAAATGGAAACACAAACAAAGTGGCGCGCAACGCACCACAGAACACTATTCCAGCCTTTGCAATGCACTTCCAAAGTGTGGGGTGGAGCTTCTGATAGGGAACTGAACAGATATGTGTATTTGTTTGGATGCTGAGTTCAAATATCAACAATCTTTCTCCAGCATTGTTTAATCCACTTTAACTGGTCTAACATTTGCATAGACATACAAAGACAACCTGCATTGACCTTTTGGACTAATGTATGCATTCCCCAAATAGCTAAACAGCTAAAACAGTTTTACAGTTTTGTAGTTTTTTAAGTTTGTTTGATATTCTGATTCTGTATTGTATATGTCTTTTTATATTTATATTATGTAGGATGTATCATGAGTAATAGCTACATTGTGTTTCTGTTAAACCAAATGTTTGATTGGCATGGAGTGTCTTGTGGTGACCAGAGATTCTCCACAGAACCAAAAACACTCTTCAAAGGCATACGTTTATGAGGCCCATAGGTTGCATATGGCATACTGAAGGTGTCTCCAACATTCATTTCTTCTCTTTGCTATGGGGGTGGGCGTTAGAGGGCAAAGGCCATTGGGAGAGCTCCTCTCCTTGGGAGAGGTTGCTATGGCAGGGAGTTCAGCAGTCTCCTAATGAGGTCACAGAGTCTGGCGCTCTCTTCACCTATGCAAACCACATGTGCATTGGTTAGGAGAGTCTCTGTGCCTCTTTACAGTGGCTTCCCTTTTCTAAACAGTTTCCAAGGACTCTGTTAATATAGAAACCAGCAGAGGAAGACAAACCTCTGGAATAAAAGTGTATAGCGTGCTAACCCTGTGTTTGCTCCAGCCTTGCACTAAACCTCCTGAATTTAATCAACTCTAATCAAAGTCTATTCTATATGCATGAACCTGCTCTGGAAGAGAGCCCCTAGTGACGCACCCTAAAACATTAACCACAGGAGCAGGCAACACCCGCCCATGTATTCACCCTTCACAAACCATTAGCCTCCTTGTACCCAGGGTCTCTCCTCAGTGGAGGCTTGCCTAAGAGCGAGGGATGGATGGTGAGGCATGGGTGGTGGATGCACACGCACGCTCAGACAGTGTGGCCCTGCAAATCCATGCAAATCCATGCAATTTCTGGCCCAACATTTGCAATGCAAGCACAGTAAAGTATGCATGAGTTAGAGGGGAGGGGGAGGAGAAGGATATGGGTGGTGGTGGTGTGTGTGTGTGTGTGGGGGTTGTTAAATGAAGGGAAAGGAAAAACACATGTGAATAAGTTTTGGAGGTATACTGGAGTTGTGCTATATTTATAGGATCATATCATACCAGTGTGTTTTATACGCTGGAGCTTCTGTTTCTTTGCTTGGCATTGTATTTGTTTCTGTGTGTGCGCATGTGTGTGTGTGTGAATCTGAATAAATGGAAACAGAAACGTTTGCATTAAGGGGTTCCACAAAGATACCAAATGACCTTGGAACTGGCGAGATCAGGATGGTCTCACCAAGCTACATTGCGTTGCATGACACCTAACTCATTAAATGTTAAGCAGGCTATCAAATGTTAAGCAGGTACTTCTTAAGTACTGAGTCTAGAGGACCTCTATGAAATCACTGCAAAATATGATCTCCCAGAAATATGTGATAGGTTGTCGCTTCCAGGTATAAGGCGTTTGCCTATCCGTCATTGCATGCATTACATTGTCGCTGTCCATTTAATCATTTTATAAATGCGGTAGATACAATTTAGTATCTAGGCCACGGCGTCAACATTGAGTTGCGGAGTTGAATTAGAACGACAATCAAAAGTGGAGAACTCCAGTTGTTATCATATAACATTAATGGAAACACAGATCATTCAAAATTGTGTTTTGTCGACTTTAGAAATATTGTTGCTGTTTTGTACAGAACTGCAATGGATACTCTGCTACAGTCGTGTGCCACTCAGATGCAACACACTACACATTCACACGCACACACATCACTTAACAGTGAACACACAACCTTGAACCCATACGCAGCACATATAAAAGCAGAGGAATGATGTGGTAAAAATGTAGAACTAGATGCTGACGCATAAAGAGCTGTGTCTGAGTAGAGCCTGGTAGTCAAGAAGACAGGCTGAAGGCCAACATCATGACAGAGTGTTATTTAACGTAAACAGCCCTCTGACAAATAGTGGAGTTTAATGGAAACCTGGAAAAAAGCTCTTTATGATTAAGCTGCTTACTAACTTTTGTTTTCCTTCAAAGTGGGTAGTTGTGTTGTGCGTTTAAGAATAAACATTGGCTGCATTACCTTTTAAACCTTTAACTAAATAAACTTTCAGTGCACAACACAACACACCCATTTTGCCTTCTCTAGTATTGAGCTTTTCCCCTGAATTGTTTTCAGGGTGAGCTGAAAATGTGAGACAACCACACGCACAACCAAACTCAACCAACAAACACACAAACACATATGTCCGTATGTGTTTTATAATTAACTACAGAAAGCATGGGTGTATTTGTCAAAGTCAGTTATATATTTTTCACGATTCAGCCGATACTGCCGTATCATTTTACTATGCCTATTCAGTGCATTTGTAGGTGGTGTAAATGAAGGCTTCTTGTTCCTCAAGGGTGCTGTTCTCAGTCCCATATGCTTTTAGATACTGTGTTTTAGTATCAGTGTAAAATGAACAAGTGCGCTGGGTGGTGTTGCCTTATGGCTGCAATGCATCCAGGACAGCTACTGTATAGACCGCTGACGCCCATGGGTCAGCTCATACAAGCCTTTATTTATCCACACATGATCACATTGAATCTTCTCCCTTGACCCACTTTCCTTCCACAGCATGATTGTTAGCTTCCGCCGCAGTTGCCTGTACTTTTGAAATAAGCAGGTAGTTAAGGCTTTCACGTGGTGAATCCTGTCTCGTGGTCACTGAGAGTGGAGGGGTTTTCTGCAAAGCTGTTGCCAATTAGCTCACTTTCTGCCTGAAAAGACATTATTGAAGGCATCCAAGCACAACCAGATCTGAATAACGTGACCATCGCCACTTGATGCTTCCTTAAAAGCCACAACCTGTCAGAATTAGAGCATACAGTAAAAGTGTAAGGGGTTTACCAATCGATTCGCTTCTCTGCTAGCATCGCCAGGATGTTGGGCACCTTGCGGCCCATTTCCAGTGGAAAGCTGTGCTTGTTTTTAGCATGGGTTGACATCTTTTCCCATGGAGGTGCTAATAGCGAGAGTAAATGGTGCCCTTTTTCTTATAGTAGGAAATGCTTGCAAAGTTTAGGGTGCTTATAATAGTTCTTAAAGTTGCTATAGTTTACTATCAGTAAAAAGTGTCTGCATGTCTGTTGTGACGTCTTCACCTGTGTTGGTAATTTACTGACTTTTGTTTTTGCCAGCGTTTCTTGTTTGAACAGCAGCCCACACTAGCTAGAGGCTACGTTTAGCGCTGTGGTTTTATGACAATGGGTACCATAATTGTGATGTGATATTTGTATGGAAACTGGAGCCTGACACAGGTGGGGCATAACATAAGAACATAACAGAGGGCCATAAATCCTGCCCGTCCTGACAGAGCCACAGGCACAGACAGATTTCCTAGGCCTCCGCCGCTACGTATCCTCAGAACAATGGGGATGTCACGAGCCTGCCGTTGATACTTTCACGATTCCTCTATCTCGCCCGCTCTCGCCCGTTCACTCTTTGCCGATGACATCAGATGGCCTCAAGGATAAGAGAAGTGTCGGCCGTTATGATGAAAGACGAGCCGTGGCTGCAGAGAGAGGCCACTCTTCGCTGGCATGGCGGACTACAAAAGAACCATTGTTGAGAAGGCTCACCTCGTCTCTGCCACTGCATGTGTGATGTGACTGACTTTGAGTGTCTCTGCATGCGTGCGTGTGCGTGTACTACATATGGGTTCTACAAAACAATGGAGTCAGCCGTGTGAAATACGATACACCCCACAGGATACAAAGCAAATCCTTTGTCGCTGCATGTTTGAGTCTTACGGTTACATCCTTTGCCTATGTGTGCATGCTTAGTGTGGTATGGTGGCATAGGGATGCCTTACGTAGGTGTATTGTTTGCGTGACTGTATTCAGGGAGGGCTATTTCCCAGTTTTGTTGGAGATGAATAGATTGGCCCTGCAGCTGCGGCGCTATGGCTGCGTGGCGGCACATGTTACAGCATGCTGCCTGGTTACCTGTTGAGATTAGCTACGGGCGCAATGGTTCTCGTAAGGCCACGTGCCTCCCATGTGCAGAAACACCAGGCCCACAACAACTGCATCCCCTCCCATGCTCACAGGCACATTTAACAGCGATGTGATGTGGGTGATGGAATACATGTCAGGCGTCGACTCGCTTAAAGCTTGTGTTGAATCTGTCACGGTGACAGTGATTCTGAAGCTCCCTTACTTTTTACCCCTGTCTCATGTTCATCTGCCATTCACTTTCATTTAGCACTGATCCTTACTGGTCATATGCTATGTGTTTTAAGTTAACTCCAACGTGTTACTTCAGAAGTTAAAGAATATGGTAAAATGCAATCAAATAACGTGGCAGAGGTTAAAGTTCTTGCCGTTGTATACAAAATAATTTGTTGTCCAAATAATCTCCAAATAATCAAATGTAGGCTAAAGGTAGAGTACATTTTATTGAGGTCCCTGGTCAAGCACGAATGTCATATTCACATCGTGTGTAGTCGTTTATTCCACTTCTATTAATCGCGTGTGTGTGTGTGTGTGATACTCAAGCGACAACAGCCCCGCTATGTGCCAGCCAGACATTTCAATGAGTGCACGTGGTGTGTGTGTGTGTGTGTAGGGGGGTTTGCTTCTGCCTCCATATCACGCAGGGGATTAATAGCAATTTGACTAAAACAAAGAGACGGCTGCTAGAATATCGGCGGGCGCCTGCGTAATTACAAGGTGCAGAGATAAGCAAATAACGACACGATCAGGCGATCAAAAGAGAGAAGACAGTTTATGTGTGTGTGTGAAGGGGGTGGGGCGGGCATGGGCATGGCAGCTCCCCTACTAATTAGGAGATGTGAGAGCAAGGCAAGGGAGAGCATGATAGCTGCTTCTCAATTATTGTCGGGAGAGTTGTTTCTTCACAAGGTGTAATTATACATCATGCCACTAGGCTGAGAGGCATTTTAATGATCCTAGTGTTTAACCCTGGAAAGGAAAACGCTTAGATTCACTTGGTTTGTGCTGAGCATGTGGTGCTTAGAGCTAATGTGTTTCTACAGTAGTCCTACAGCAACATCACAGCTTTACATTGAGTTTCACTGGTGAACGGCAGTAAGTCAGTGTGCAGTGCTGTCCTTTTGCCCTGTAACGTACCCTTGAGCATGGCACTCTCTACCAGAACATTAGGATACTGTTGCCATGTGCAAATTACCGTGAAATCAAAAGAGCCACTGTTAAGTTTTGCTCTTTCTTTTGTCTCCTCTCTGTTGCAGAGTATCAAGCCATCCTGTGTGAAGAGACCAACCCTGCCCCTGCCTGATTGGGGCCTCGGCTTTCAGGCCAGGTCACAAGACAGCCCCCGTGCCCACCAACTGCCCCACTGGAGCCAAGATGGCCGCCGGCAGTGCCTCTCGGATCTCTCTGCCGGCCCTACTGCCTCTGGGCATTCTGCTGCTGTCACTGTATCTAGCTGCCTCCCACGCCTTAAGTAAGCACCACAAACACATGGTCTGGCTTACCTTTCAGTACTGAAACCTTTAGTAACTTTATTAAGTAAGCACCACAAACACATGGCCTGGCTTACCTTTCAATACTGAAACCTTTAGTAAACACAGCAAACACATTAGGCCTACTATACCTTTCATTTACTAAACATTTTTATTAAGTAAGAACCACAAACACATTAGGCCTACTATACCTTTTCATTTACTCAACGTTTTTATCAAGTAAGCACCACAAACACACTATATCTTACTTACATTTAAATAACGAAACCTTTATTACGTTAACTCCATGAGTGGTCTGGGTGTTGGGCTCACAGCCGGAAGGTTCTGGGTTAGAATCCCGGTGTTGACCTACCTTCTCCTTGAGCAAGATGCCTAAACCCCTACCCCCTATCTGCTCCCGGTGGTTGATCACACCTTGCATGGCAGCAATCACCATCGGTGTATGAATGTGTGTGTGAATGGCTGAATGTGAGGCAAAGTACTGTAAAGCGCTTTGGTTAAAAGCGCTATATAAATGCAGTCCATTTACCATGTAGAAGATACATAAATGGTAAAATAACACAAACACACCAGGTAGTAGTCAGTAGGTCGTCAAGTACATTGTATATCAGATGCTTGTTCAAACACCCGTCAGAGAAAACATGAATTGCTCTGCCCAGCCTTTAACAAATAGGTCACCCTAACAGGTTCCTACATAGCGCCCCTAATCCTCCTCCTCCTCCAGACAGACTCAGAGGAGAATTAGAGACAGAACAAAGAGGAGGTAGACATGAGATATATATAACAGGAGCTTGGGCTAGCCGCTTGGAGGATACTTCTGTGTGTGTGTGTGTGTGTGTGTGCTACACTGATAGGGCTATGATCTCCAATTGTTTTGATTGGGCGTAGTCCCATTTCTCCAATATAATCTCTCTTCCACTACACTCCCTTCTTGCTTTTGCCCACTCTTGGGTGGCCCGAGGGTGGGCACTAGTGTTTATTAGTGGTTTTAGTTTCTGGTGTGCTGTTGGACGGGTTTTCAATAGCAACATACTGTATATTAAAGCAATAGTTGGACAAAGAATCTATTGCTTAACCTCGTTGATATAGGATATTCTACTTACTGTCTGAGGGACCAAATGTTCAGATCACACAAGAGAGTTTGCATGTATTATTAATATTTTTAGTCCTTTTTTGTAGTGGTGAATGTCTTAAATATTC
The DNA here is from genome assembly GCA_027564835.1 of Typhlichthys subterraneus. Classification (NCBI taxonomy): domain Eukaryota; kingdom Metazoa; phylum Chordata; class Actinopteri; order Percopsiformes; family Amblyopsidae; genus Typhlichthys; species Typhlichthys subterraneus. The sequence goes on along the minus strand of JAODUH010039274.1, from coordinate 7,712 downwards.
TTTCTGTGCATATATGGCCCAGTTAACCATCTTTAAAGTGCTTTCATAATGCAACTGTGTCCTAAGCACACCTTTCTATGCTGTCAGTGTGTGCTTGTCTAAGTGGAGGCATGCATGAAGTGAGCCTATCATGATTCATACATTTGACCAGACAGAGCACTTTCTTCTTCTTTAGTCTTCTATCTGCCATGACTGTCCTGGTCCCTAGTTTTCATGTGTTTGTTCTTTTTTCCCCTTTATGCTCTCTGTATATATAATTTAGACTGTGCTCACTCCTATCTAAATATAATTCAGAGCAGCCTGTCTCATAATGGCTGGATATTGGTTTTCATCTACTCTCTCTCTCTTTCTCTCTCTCTCTCTCTCTCTCTCTCTCTCTCTCTCTCTCTCTCTCATATATACACACAGAGATTAACAAGCAGTTTTTAAATAGTGTGCACACAGGCGTGCACAGATGTACAGAATTAGCACATGGACACACACACACACACACACACACACTTAAAGCAGAGGTCTTTCCATCTGCCAGCCTTTGTCTTCCTTGCCTGTGGATATGATCACACCTTTTGTCGTCAAGCCCCCCTCCCCCCTTTCTGTCCTTCCTCTGACACTCCCTTCTCCTCTCTTTCTCTGATTGGTGGCGACTTGGAGGAAAACCCCGCCCCATCATCTTATTGACAGACCTGTACATCTCTCTCTTTTTTCTCTCTCTCTCTCTCTCTCTCTCTCTCTCTCTCTCTCTCTCTCTCTCTCTTAGAGTGCCACACACCTGTTTCCATTATGCAGACAAAAATCTACACAACCCAGAGGGGAGTTGACCAATTATGCATCCACCCCATCCTCGGGGACAAAGAGGCTTATTACAACACCCACACACACACACACACACACACGCACATCCTAAGCCCACAGCGCACACTACTCACCGCACAGACCCCATTTCCCATTTAGAAGGCATCTTGTCTCCAGATTGTGTCTAGATGAGATTGTGCTCACACCTGCCATGTACGCATGTCTCCAGTGGCCGCTTTACACATGCAAATGACTGCATACATCACATCCATGTTTCACAATCAAAACACAATGGCACCGTGGCCATTTTTCTCAATTTCTCTGGAAATACGCTCAATGAATTCACTGTTGCGATACAAGTCCTCAGACTATGGGGAAATTAGACACGTATGGATATTTGTTGTTGTTCCGTGATGCACAGTATGGCTGGCAGTGTGGACGTTTTCTTTTTTGTGTGTAACAATGCAAGAGTTGTGACCATGGTGAAATGGAACTGTTGTCGCATCACAGTGTCAATGGCACCGAATGCACATTTCTGTCAGGGCGTGGTCAGGGAGAACCCAAATGCTCGACAGCAAGGTAGATTTCAGACGGTTTATTTGCGTTCAAAAAACAAACAGTTCGGGAACGCGCACCAACAACAAACGACAATGAACCGACAAGGACGCGACAAAACAGACGGACTGAAATAGACAGGCCATTGGGCAGGGGATAACGAGAGGCAGGTGTAACTGGTAAACAATCAGCACAGGGGCAGGCAAGCACGAGAGGAAACAATAGCAGAAGAAGAAGAAGACGGCAGAGAGAAAATAACAACAGTGGGGGGGGGGGCGTGACAATTATAGACAACAATGACAAAGGCATGTGTCCTCGGATGCATGCGGTCATAGACCGCCTCTGCATTTGGTTTGGGCCCAACAGGTGCTCAAGGCGTTTTGGAGAAGGTTGTGTTTAAAGGTCGTGTCCAGAGCAGGAAAACGTCACCCTCAAGAACACAAACACACTTGCGGTAGACGTCACCTTGTTGTAAATCAGCTCAGCTAAAAGCATGATGTCATCCTTTCTCTGACTGCCCCTCTTCTCTCTCTTTCACACACACACATTCATGAATCAGGTTCAGTAGAAGTTTTTAATCAGAAAGGAAAAAGACAGCTGAATAAATCAAGTTGTTTTTTTTTTCTTCGTGTTTATGCGTGTACATTTTGCTTTTGTTAGGTAGGTGTGTGTGTGTGTGCGCGTGTGTGTGTGTGCGCGCATGCATACGTGCGTGTGCGCACACAATTGTGTACCAGGGTTTGTTGTCCATGCTGAGCCTTCCTCTCACAGGAGGTTTCTGAACATTTAGCTTAAAAGCACACATTTTAATTTGTAGGTTAACAAAAAACGTAATGTTTCCTAAATACTAAATGTCTTCTTATCTATCTACAAGGAGGAATGGATTACAATAGCACATTCACTTAACAGTTAACTGGATCTTTCTAGATGTTTCAGTCTGCTGTCATTTGCTAGCATATATCTTTCAACGTGTTTTTGTTTTATTGACATGCGCTGCCAAAATTAATATGTGAATAATACGTGATAAATCATGCCATGTCTCTATAACACAGTCATATTTCTTTACAACCTTGTCTAAACAAGGCACATTTTCCCAAGATTTGACATGCCAAACCCTGGAATACAGTATTATAAAAACACGCTACATGCAGGATGCTTGTTTCTGCCATGCTGTCCAAAAGCAGAAAGGGAATGTCAAGATAATGAAGTAAATAATGAGGGAGGAAGATCTCTTATTGTGTGAGAGGAATGTAATGTCTTCCACAGTCATTCCCAGTTGTGCCATCATTATAGGGAAGCCTGTGTGACTTTACTGTAGTACAGCAGTACAAAAACTTGGGAACCATCCTGCATGATAAACACCTTTGATGCCAACACTGATTTTATGTGAAATGGGCAATGCAAATATATTTTTTTTCTTAAGGGATCTCAAAGGTCTTTATTGCTGACTCTATATGTTGTGTATTGAGTCAGTTAGCACAATCATTATGATTTGTTGGTTTCGTCATCTCAGTGTGAAAATTGGAAAAACTTGCTGGTAAAAATTGTGAGAGTACGTACGTAAAGTTACCTGTGTTTACCTACGTGATCTTTGCCAGCTGTACCAAGCCCAGGTCAACCTGGTAATGGTTCACCAAATCCACGGTTCAGTTCATGCCTCTGTTTTTGCTATAGAAAGGCTAAGCGGTTCCATTGTTAATTGTGAAATAAAAATGTTTAATTACAGTAGCAACGTACACAAGAGCACAACAGGCTGCACCATCAGCGGGTTGGGGGGCGTGAAACCACAACACACTTTTGTATTGCGGTTTTGGGCTCTTTTTCAGAAACGAAAACGTTGCCAACCAGAACAAAGTCTGTAATTGTATTGTTATGTATGATCAGAGCTATACTATCACATTATGTCAAGCAGACTAGAGGTAAAAGCATTAATCTAAGTCCGGTCTTGGAAAGTCCATTGGGTTTTCTTATCTGCCAACATACTCTAAATAAAATAAACTTAACAGCGATTTCCAGACAGCTATGGGCCTCTTGCATGCAACACAACCTCATTTTAGTTTTTGGCCATTGAGCTGACAGAAACATCCAGAGTAACAGGATCTAAGTAATCCTTAGAAAGTACCAGGTCTTGAAACCAACGTAACCCCAAAATAGACCCACCGGCAACAGAAACAGTGAGGAAGCCATCTACAGTAGTCTGCCAAGTGTTTTATGAGTGGAGACCAGATTGACAGTTGTCACGGACAACATAACACTGTAGAGAGAACTGCATAATAAACGCTATTGTTCACCCACAGTTTTCTGAAACTTTTGTCCCAGTATCCAGCTCTAAAAATGTTTATCATGCATGCTGATTACAAAAAACACAGAAATCAATTCATTCCAGTCTGTCTGCTTTTGACAGGTCCAGGCAGCACTTTTGACCACCCCCGATGTCTCGCAGATTGGGTGCAATTCCATCTTTACACATGCCGCCTTCCAGCAGACAGCACATGTCTCAGAATAGTTCAAAATGTCAAGACGTGGTGGGGAAATAGAATCAAGACTGTATTGTAGGTCGGTCTACTAGTCACTGGCCTATTTATGGATGCGCAACACTGTTCAGAAGCATTACTCTGGGTAAAAGTGGTTCAAACGGCTCCCTATGTCTCCTTCTCCACACGTGTCCACACATGCTTCCAGTAGCATGGACCAGCAACTTGAGTGATGCTACAGTATGTGGCCCTAATTCACAACAATAGAACTGATTGAGGTGTGTGTGAGACGGCAACCTCATGTTTATAGGTATTAAATAATTTATCTTTTTTTTTATATTTAATTTAATATTTTTTCAAGATAAATCAACCCTCATTTTCACATTTGAAATTGCAACGCCTCCAACACTTTGATGAGCCCCCCGACACACTCATGTTTATATCTTCAAAGTGTTCTGTGTCCTATCTATGGTGTGTTTTTCTGCACTACATGCAGCACATATTAAATGTATTTTCTGCCCCTTTTCAGTTTTAGGAGAACATATTTGACCTGACATGCATGGAAATCTTTCGCAAGCTAATCTCTTCTTTTCTGCAGTTGCCATTTTTTCCTTCTGATTTGTGTATGTGTTTATCTTATCACTTTTCAAGCTAAATGACACAAGATTGATCTGATTTCACTGCCTCCAGCATTGTCATTTGCTTTTATTTAGTCCCTTTCTTAGGCATAATGTCCCTGTTACATCCAAGGAAGGAGACTGTATTTATTTCTAGCATCTTATGTCTTAGTGTGCTCGCTGTACTTGTCCATGTTTGCACCAACGGTTTCACTGGGACCAATTTGAGCATATTATGAGTGTGCCACTCTCTTTATGAATGCTTTCTTACTGTGCTGTGATAGTGGTGTGGTCATGCAAAACTGTTCACCGCTGGGCATTAGCAATCAAGATCTTCTATTATGTTTCCCACATGCCACTCTAATGGCCTGCAACTCTGTGGTGCCATATGCACTATGTATCAACAGGGACAGTTCAATTGGAATGTTACATTAGGTGATGCTGAACTCAGTCAATCTACCTAAATATGTCCTATAACTTTTTGTATGTATACATACAATGCACTCATGTTAAAAGTTGCTACATGCTGGTATATGTAGGATTAGATCAATACATTTAGTGTAATTTGTTGGCAATATCTTATACATAAGCTCCGGGAGTGGGTGAGATGCCCTGTGAGAATATCTGATCTGGCCCACATTAGCATACCAGTTACTGTATGACAAACTCACCCCACAAGCTGCCCCTGAGAGTGCACCCCAGTTAACCTTATTCATAAAAGAGGTTAATTCATCATAAGTCAGTCAAGTCATGCACTCATTAGCCTCCATGGCCAAATTAAGGGTGACATTGTGATGGGGCAACGTGACTGTGGCAAGGATTCCTTGGGCAGTTGGAAAGAGCGACCAGACAAGGTGACGCATGCAGAGGGAATTACGACGGCCAACGTCAATGGCTTCATGCTCATCTGTGTGCCTGTCTGTCTCTCTCTTACTTAGTCCCTCTAGCTGTTTGCTTCCCTGCTCCTCGTACTTCTACTCAAGTCTTTGCTCTGAGCGATTGTGTGCAAAAAACCTCTAGACAAGAAGAAGCAGGAAGGCTTTGGACTAAAGGCTTGGTTTCCATGGAGATGGATTTTGCCCAGGCAGCCAGTGAGAATTGGTCCTGATTGATGGGGCTTGGTTGTTTAGGCCTGGAGGGTGTGTGTGTGTACTGTATGCGTGAGAGACCATGCATGTCTGAACATGTGCATGTGTGTGTTTTTGTTTGATTGTGTTTGCTGTTAAGGTTTAGCCTAAACCCAAAGCCCGAGCCCCGAGGACAGGGTTGTGTAACAAGCAGCCAGTGCTCTGGATTGCAGCCGGATAGCCACTGGTGAGCACTTCAGCTTTACCAAAGGCCACCTCCCTTCAGTATTGTCTTTGTTCTCTTCTGTTTGGACACGAGGCTCATGTCCTGGGAGATCATAATGTTCCTCATTTTCTTTCATTAGCTGTTTCCAGTCAGCCAGTCTGACCACTTATGTGTGGGGCATCATGCGTCATTTGTTAAAGATGATATTATAAGCAGGTGTGACACCTACGTTTAGCCAGTCACATTTTGTAGAGCAGCAACATATTTCTTGTGTCCTTCTCTTTGGTATCATAAAAGTGGTTCTGCCACTAAATTACTAAACACACCAGCCTATCGGACCAAAAGAAACGGTTTGCGGGATGAAAACAAAGAACAGAGGAGCTTGAAATACAACACACAGGGCTGGACAATAATTCAATATATATATACATTTTTTCAATAACTGTGATATGAATTTTAAACTAATTTCCGGTATTTCGATAAGCTGTACATTTGCCACTGAATGACAGGCGCAGCAGTCAGCTCGCAGGGCTCTACAGTGCGACAATTTCACTCGCAAATGTGACAAAAAATCTTGGTCACTTTGTGCAAGTACCTCCACATTAAATATGGAGATGCTAGCCAAGTTCTTACATTAATGGAGGACAAGTGTGGAAAAAATACAATATATATACGATATACAATAGCGTATGTGACCATGTCAAAATTCACACACGCACAGCACAGCAGAACGCTACTGAAACTTGCTAAAAGGTGAACATTTATTTGTTTTACATTTAAAAAAAATATTATAGTTTCAATTGAGATTTTATAGACTTGGCAAATGCATTTTTCAGATGTTTTTATGTTCTTAGTTATTCTGAGGCTTATATTGTTCATATCGATATCGAAATTATACCATATCGACCGAAATTCTGAAATATATCGTGATATAGATTTTGACCATATCGTCCGGTCGTACATAGTTCCTCTATTTTGTTGTATTCCGAGCTCCTCTATTCCTGTGTCATTCTCTGCTGAGGACTTTATCTTATATCTTTATAAGACAATAGTTGTTTGCTGCTTTATTGATGTTTAAAATATAATATCGACCACCTTTTTAGGTCAATTGCGTTAATATTGTACCGATATGGTAACTGCTTGACATACTATGTATGTAAAATGCCATTTAACTTACAAGACTACATGCTTCCCAGTATGCATAGACCATAAATTGTATAGCACACATAGTGTTGTGTTATGTATGTCACGTTACATGTAGAAAACTGCAGTATAGAGAATATTGTGTAGAGTAGCATATACTTATGAATACTATAAAACATCTCCAGAATGATATGAACTAAAACAAAGGATAAAAGGTTTATTTTAAGTTGCTTTCAACCATACCCCTCTGCCCTTCTGTTCCATGTTAGGAAAGCAGATTTTATTGATTTGATGTCCTGGCACCTCTAATAGAACCAAATGTTACTTTCAAACCGTAGAGCCACCATAAAATAGCATAATTTGTGTTGAAAGGTTCCTCTTTGCTGCAAAATGGATGACAATTGCCCTTTTCCCCAGTCTCTCTCCTTCACTCTCTGCAGATCAGCCAACGACTGCGTCAATTTGGCCTCCACTTTGCTAATTCTGGGAGAGAATAGCTGCCATTTATCCCACGGAGACGCTCTTTCTCATCGATTACCGCGTTAGTCATATAGCCCATCACCATCTATCTACCATCCACTGTCCGTAGGACACCAGAGAAGTACACCAAATAGAGATGACGTATATATTTGTCTGCCTGTCTTGAGTATATTATCCAAGTAGCGGTGGATGCTTTCTTATCTGTGCTAACAATAGCACTCATAAGCCTGCTGCATTATCAAAACAAATGCTTGCTCTTTCCTCCCTTTTTACCACACATGTTTACTTGGATACGCTCTGCGCTCGCGGCCCTGCGAAGATAGCCGGTGCCCCCGTTGTCATTTATTTAGGTGGATAT
>JAODUH010039263.1:0-20903 GCA_027564835.1 Typhlichthys subterraneus | reverse complement strand
ACAGTATCTATACAGTATATACAGTGTGTGTGTGTGTGTGTGTGTGCATGTGTGTGTGTGTGTGTGCCACGTGCAGATATAGTGCAGGAATAGACCAGTCCTCACTGTTCGATGGGCTGCAGAACACAAGACGGAGCTAGGCATTATCATCAGATAATCATATTACTGCAATCTCCTCTTCTTATGATTCCTGAGTGGAATCATGAGAGAACCTCACACAGGAACCTCTTTAGAACCTAGTGTTAGTGTACAGTAGAGTAAGCATTGTAGAGATATATTCCCGTAAAGTAGTAATGTAATAAGTACATCGATTTAATACAATCTTTTTATAGTTATTACTATTACTAGTTATTACAGAATGATGTAACATTGGTTAACACAGGATATTAAATATATACTGTACACAGAGTTGGTAATGTAAAGAATATAAACAAGATGGTTTAAATAATGTGAGAAGTGAAAATGTGGTCGTACTCAGTATCTAAGCAACGTAACTTGATGCAAATATATGAAGTTCACAATGACATGGTCCCTTTGCCCCTTTGGCATCATAAGCTTCATTGGCATGTACTGTGTACGTATTAGAGGATGTCTTTATCTGTGTTAAATGTCGCCTATTCCATATTTGCAGTTCTCTCAGCATTGTGCTTCTACAAAAGAGAGAAAAATGTAAGGAACAATTCTGGCACGACACCAGGCAAATGGGGAGATGGCAAGGGCATAATAGATTTCCTATAATAACATAATTACGGGTGTTGCACCCATGCACCCATGCTTGTTAACTACAGTTTATCTTCATGCAGAGACATTTATGTAGGACTGCCTAAAAATACCTAATCATTTACACTACATTTAGTAGTGTAGAATGTATAAGAATGATAGAGCAATGTGATTGTGCATGTTGTGGACATTAATTTAATTTTGTTTCGAGACTATTTGTTTGTGCTCCACATCCTTATGTGATTTGCCTAAGACTGGTGGTCGTATTACTGAATTTCCCTGGACAAACATTTATCCTTTGTTATGTTAATAATGTTACCGGGATATCCTGCTGTGAAAAAAGCTCTTGTTCTGGGAAACCATAGCAAACATACGCAACTGTACGACTTCATCTTAATCTTCATCTTCAGATGGTTTTGCAGTTGCCTGCATTTTAAGGATTAGGATTAGTTTATGTCTTTCATAGTATTTCACTTTTTTATATGAACTTCTATGGGCTTTTTAAACAAAAAACCAAAACGAATGTGTTACTCTTCTCAAGTAACAAAGCACATTTTCTGCGTAACTTTCACAAATGCCGCTAGAACCTATAACTGCTCTAAGGTTCTAAAGACGTAAACTAGCAGCACAGAGCTACTTTGCATTAGAACACACAGCTACTGTATGAACCACAATAGACCCAGATCAAGGCCAGACAGGTAGTTTTGAGACGTGATGTTAAGATGCTAGCTCAGGGTTTCTATAAACCATAAAATAATAAATAACAGCTTTAACGGCAACTAAAAATAAATGTTGACAGAGCACCACAGAGCATTGTATTATTCTACTGTGTGTGAGAGTACTGTGTGCGTCTGTGCATGCGTACGTAGCCTACTTGTGTGTGTATACAGTATGTGTGTTTATCCAGTAGGTAAACAGAGGAGAAAGTCAAACACAGCAGTATCGACCACAAACCTGCATTTGCATCACTGGCTCCCACAAACACACGCGCTCGCTCGCGTACACACACACACACCATCCCTCAATATTCACTGTGCTTTTCCTATTTCTGCACAGGTCTCTTTCACTCTTTCATCTGATCTCTCTCTCTCTCTCTCTCTCTCTCTCTCTCTCTCTCTGTCCCTCTCTCACTCACTAAAAAGCAGTTCCCTCCAGTCTACTTCAGACGGAAGCTGCAGTAAATTTCCAGAGCGTTCCGTTGATATTAACCAAATTAAACACTAAATCCCTCCCCCCTCCCACGCCTGTCGTCATGGCGATTTAACGCCGAGGGAAGTTCTGCACCGTAAAACTGTCCGGTGAATAGAAACCTATAGGAATACGCCCCGCTTCAGGACAGTGTTAGGCGTAAATACTGCGGGACATCGACTTGGAGAGGGTGCTTTGTGCTTAAGATGATATTGAACGCTCTACTGTAGTAGGTCCACACACTGAAATAAAACTCCACTGGGTTCTATTGTATCTAAACACACTTACAATGTTGGTGTGCAGGTTGTCTCGCAGAGCCAGCCTTTACAGATGTGAAGTCTGGGACACAGCACTGGCTAACTGGGTCCATACCTGTCTACTAGAGTTATTTTGATTGACATGCACAACGACCAACTACTGTACGTAACTCAATGACCAAGTCGGACCTTAAACTTACAATGATGAATTGTAAAGTTAGTAGCTATGGTTGCTGCTTAAAATAATTTCTACATTTTAAATGACTAAAAAAGCACTGCACTATAGCGTAACACAGGGAAATTACAACAGTATCCCGAAAGTCGGTGTATAAACTTTAAACGTGTCTGTGTATCAGATGTTCAGCACAGAGTCACTTTTGTGACGTAATGCAAATGGACGGAAGAGGCTGAGACTAGTGTGAAGAAGGTCTTAGCCTCAGCCTTCCATTAGCATGACGTCACATAAGCAGCTCTTTGAACATCTGATACAAATACCCTTGTAACCATGTGAGCACCATCAGGAAGTGGGGGATTAGATTTTAATTGGTTGTTAATATTGTCACTCACAAGTCTATATTACTTCAAGCATGCCGCCAACGCAGTGCTTTATTAAGCTTTCTGGCCAGTACAATATCTGCAATCAGCCAGTCTCATGTTGCATAGTTTTGAGTTCTGTACAGTAGTTGGTCTTCGTGCATGTCAGTCAAACCTGTAGGTGGGTCGTAGTTAGCCTTAGTTAGCCAGCACTGCTTCCCAGAAATTATGCAAGTAAAAGCTAGCTCTGTGGGATAGTGTGTGAAGGCAAATACATTTGACCACCATTGTAAATGCAATACATGTATGCCTTTGAGATATACAGTATATGGGACTGAGAATGCGTTTGAATTTTCCCCATTTCTCCATTGATAGCATCAAGTCAGGGCGATCCACACACACATTCTGCCTACATATAATGTACACATCATTAGCATTTGGATAAACGTGTCTGCTAAATTACTAATATGTAATTCACTACTGTAGATCAATAGTTCGAATGTTCTCACCCATTAAATACTAACAGAGAACACCACTGTTCTATGTTGTATGGTATTGAAACAATGCTGCATTATTACAAAGAGCCCGACATATTACAACCTGAACTCCATACTGTATGTGCATGTGTGTGTACACTACAGTATATCAACCTTCTTTACTCTCTCCCTCTCTCTCTCTCTCCCTCTCTCCCTCTCTCTCTCCCTCTCTCTCTCTCTCTCTCTTTGTCATTCATTTCTGCTCGACAAGTTTAATTTCATCCCCAGCCACACACGGCTGGGGGGTGTGTGTGTTATCAACACTGAAGCATACAGTGTAAAACATCCTCCCGCCTTTCTCAACCCCACTCCCCCCCTCTCTCTCTCTATCTCTTTCTCTCTCTCTCTCCCCTCACTCTGTCTCTCTCTCCATTCTCCCTATCTCTCCCCTCCCCCCCGGTCTAATGCCGTCAAATAAATGAATCAATGTGAAGTATAGGGTCGCCGTGGCAACCTGAAGGGATGGATGAGAGAGAGAGAGAGATCTGATGAAAGAGTGTGTGTATGCAGGACAGGATGGGTGGCTTTGGCACCCAGCCGAGAGGTAGATATAGATGAAGAGGGAGCGTAATTAAAGGAGGGTGTTTTGATGTCTTGTGGTGGGCCGGAAAACACTAGAGACTGAAATAAACTGTAATTGTCGGTTTGTTCTGAAATAAATGCGTCAAAACAAGGCTCCAAAATGGCTTGTTTAAATGGACAAATCAGACCCTTGGCCTCGTGAAGACTTAACATCAAGAACCAAAATAAACCAAAATAAATAAATATCCAGAAACTGAAGCAGCTGTCTGCAGATTACTGTATGTTTTGTCCAAGAGAGCATTGATAGGTGGGGCTTAGGACTAATAGTACAGAGGAAAATGAACCAATCGTCTCGCATTGTTACCCTCCAGACTGCAGGTAGGTCTCTTACACGCACACACCTACACACACACGCAAGGCACGCACAAATGCACGTACGCACGCACACTGCTAACAGATCAATAGGTGTGTTTAGCTACAGTACTGCAGTGTGACAGCACTAACAAACACACACGCGCACATGTATACACATACCCATTCATACACACACACACACACACCAGAATTTGTCCAGTAATGCCGGCCTCTGTTTTGACTTGCAAATGAGGAGAGAGGGATGACAGATGAGTTTAAGACCGGGAGAAAAGCTTGTTTACAAATGATGAGGGTATGGAAGCAAGAGAGAGAGGGGGGGAGAAAGAGGGGGGGAGGGAGAGAGAGAAAGGGAGAGCAAACCTTTCTAACACAAGATGATGAGTAAACCCACTCAGCCCCTGTTTCTCTATATCTTCCTCTCGTCCCCCGCCTTAACTGTTGTTCATTTCATCCTCCTCTGTTCGGATCAAGGGATGAAAGAATGCAAGGAGGGCGGGCAATGGGGGGAGAGAGAGAAGTTATAATTGAAGATCATTGTCTCACCGTAGAATTTATTCTTTTTTCGCCAGAAAACGGGGAGGGGGTCCGGGGGGTGGGATGTTTATTTCCTCTATCAATTTTCTCGCTATCTCCGAATGAAGCACCAGATCAACAGAATCTCTGAGCCTGTGGTTCCTCCAAACCAGGCTATCGGTCCGCTGTGTGCTGTACTGTCTACTGTACTGGAAGTACCAGTACTGTACATACATAACATACTGTACACACGCATATGCGCGCACACACACACACACAGCCTGGTCATGTACAGTGCCAGAACTGAGTGCATGCGTTCGTACATGCGTGTGTGCAGTCAATGGGAGAGTTTTTGTCCTCCTGCCGTTATTGATCAGCTGAGCCATATGTCACGATGCGCGTTCAACAGACTCGGGAGTTCCTGACAGAACTGAAGTATTCGCTTGGAAAAAGCTAACAAATGCAACCCAGTTTATTTTATGGCGTGATGCTGGTTAACAGCTTCCTCCGTCAACCATAGTTGAGACACCCTGGCTGCGATTAATCCCCCAGGCAGGAAAGAACAATGCGGAAATGTGAAGACCATAAAACTATATGACTGTGAATAGCGACGGCGTTCCAATATGTCATGCACAGAACCGCAATAGAGAGTGGTGTGATGAGACTCCGGGAAATAACTTCACTTCAATAAAGTCATGTTCTATTCGTTGGGGTGTCAATTAAATTAAACCATGTTGATTATATTATCATATTATCATCATCACAGGCTTCTCTGTTTTAACACGAGATATTAGTTTAGCATTTTATTGACTTAATTGCATATTGCTCCTTGCATATTTTATGAATCCAATTGATACTCTATGACTGTGCGCTGATACATAGAGCAATGTACAGCTTAGTTTAAGATACATCTATGTTGGCATCATTTTTAGCAAAGTCAGAAGCCAGAAACATATTAATCCTTCTGAGACAGATAGGATAGACACTTGCTCTGCACAGCCCTGGCAACAGTTGTATTACCGGGATCTGGGAAACTGGATTCAGCACCTTTGGGAATAAATGGCTCTTTTCTGAAAGATGATTGGTTGCGTCTGATCTGTGATCTTGAACGTAACCTGCTTAACAGGTTAGGTTAGGTTACCATGGCGATGTACACCCACTAAGAAAAATATAGGGCTTCTCCAGGTAAGTAGCTTGGGACTTTGGGGGCTCTGGCCTTCATTACATCTCAATGTATCACACTGAATTCAAAACAAGTAGTAATATTATTATAATTATAAATAACAACACAGTATGTATGCCCACTTTACATATTATTCATTTTTATTTTTTTGGTTTATCTAAACCTTAATAACATTGTCACCTATTTAATTAATTAGATGGGCAACTGTTAACATAATCCTATCCAGGAAAGCAGTTTAATGCCTGAATTTATAGAAGACATGCCAAATGTTTGGTGTGAATTTAATATTAACTATATATTATATTATATTATATTATAATTTATTATATTATATTATATCAACAATCAACATTTATTTATTTTGCACTTTACAGCAACCCACAGGTATCCAAAGTGCTTTACATCAACCAAAAATTAACAACACAACATTCAATAAAAACAATAGAAAACATGAAGGATGGAAAACAGTAAATCAGATGAGGTTACATAAAAACAAGAGAAAAAGGGGAAACTGTCACCCTACTAAGTTGTGATTTAAAAAGAACTACACCCTTAATAGTATGAATGTCCTTAGGTAGCTTGTTCCAGAGTCTCGGGGCAGCAACAGCGAACGCCCGATCACCCCACCGTTTGTACCTCGACCTCGGGACTTCTAAAACCAGTTGATCTGAAGACCGCAAAGGCCGATTTTGCCCACCTAACATCTCAGACAAATAGTCTGGCGCCAGACCATTTAAGGCTTTGAAAACAAACAATAAAATCTTAAAGTAGATTCTAAAATCCACCGGAAGCCAGTGTAGTGTATATAGAACGGGGTGATGTGTGCACTTCTAGTTTGTTCTTGTTTGTTAAAAAGCGAGCAGCAGCACTTTGCATAGGTTGAAGACGCAAGATGGATGTTTGACTTAGACCAACATAAAGAGCATTACAATAATCCATCCTTGAACTAATAAAGGCATTAATCACCTTCTCTAAATCATGCCTGCTAAGAAAAGGCTTATCTTTAGCCAGTAGACAAAGCTGGAAGAAGCTCATTCTGACAACATTGCTAATTTGCTTGTCAAATGCCATGCTGAAATCGAATGTCACACCCAAATACCTAACAGTTTGCTTGGTGTATGAAGTCAAAACTCACAGATTTAAAGCTGGACTATTTGATGTGCTTTTAGTACCGAAGACGATACACTCAGTTTTATCTTCATTCAAATTAAGAAAGTTAATTAATGCCACTAAGCAGGCAGTTTGGTTAGTAGTAGTAGTTTAGTTTAGCACTGTCATTCACTTTAATAGGCAGATACATTTGCAGGTCATCTGCATAACAATTAAATGACAGGCTGTGCCTGTCTTTAATAGCCCCTAACGGCAACATGCATAGAGAACAGGATGGGGCCAAGAATTGAACCCTGGGGTACCCCGCAAAGAGAGAGGATCAGACGAGGAGGAGAAGTCACCAATCGTGACAGAGAAACTCCTATTTGCCAAATTTGCCAAGTGCTGAGCTTTGGATGCCTATAAAATGCTGGCCGGAGAGGAGGACTGCATGGTCCACTGTATCAAAAGCCGCTGTCAGGTCCAACAGCACTAATACAGCGGGATTCCCGGCGTCTACAGACAAGGTAATGTCGTTATGGACTCTCAGCAGTGCCCGACTCCGTGCTGTGACGTGATCTACAACCAGACTGAAATGAAACAGTGAATTCTGTTGTAGAAAGTCTTTTTCCAAAACCTTAGAAACAAAGGGCAGATGGGAGACTGGTCTAAAATTGTACAACATTTTGGGGTCAAGATGAGGCTTCTTAAGTAGGGGCCTGACCACAGCATGTTTAAAAGCATCTGGATCAAAACTAAGACAAGAATGAAAAAAATTAAGTATAGCCTCGACCCAATGGTACTACAAACCTCCTTCACCAACCAGGCGGGATCAATGTCTGGTAGGTTTCATGTGTTGTACGACCTCAGTGAGCAGCGTCAGAGAAACAGGCTCAAATTCCTCAAACACAGCAGAAAGCACAGGAGTGGCAGGGACAAACACATTAACGTCAACACTGCCGTTTTGCCTGACTGATGCTACTTTAGCAATAAAATAACAGAGAAGCTTCTCACACATACTGGTGGAAACCTCTGTCAGAGCAGAGGTGGATGGATTCAGACAGAGTTTATAGTGTTAAATAGCACTCCAGGTTCATGGTCAGCTATGACAGATTAGAGATGGTTCATCTTTGTTGCCTTTTCAGCTTTCTGATCTTCTACAAGACTGCCCCTGAATAAACCCAGAGATACGTGTAGATGGTCCTTCTTCCACCTTCGTTCAACTCATTCAGCGCTACCTAAGGGCCCTTGTGTTGTCGTTTAGCCAGGGGTCAGCTTTAGGTTTAAAAGACTTAAACCGATGAGGAGCAATGGAGTCTAGGATTTCAGTAGTTGTAGAAGATAATGCAGAGAGAATGTTATCTGAGGAAGAGGGAGAAACCAGGCAATTCTTAGCATAAAACTGAGAGCACAAAAACACTGAAGCAAACGCCACAGCAGATATTATATTATATTATATTATATTATATTATATTTATATTATGTAGTAATTCATTGGCTTTTGGCCAATGTGTGATCACATTGTATTGATATATCACTAGTACTGCCTTTGATCATTGCTAATACTAAATAACTATCGACTGATACAATACTAAATAAACCATGGACATCATCTTGCGTGCTGTGTATTTTGCGTTAAGTGTGTGCAATTGATTTGCCTTCTGCTGTCAGTCTGTCAGTCAAGAGGTTTCATAGAGGCCTATTCTGCTTAGATATGATGCTTGTATGCTTTACATACATGTACAGAACGTACATGAAAATATATGTGAAAATAGCCTGCTCAAAACAAAAACAAAAACAAAAAGCTCATACATTTTTTGTCAAATACCGTGAAACATTCTCCTAGCTCTTCGGTATAAAAATAGGTGTTTCTGGAAATGGGAAATGGGAACACAAACAAAGTGGTGCAGATTGTACCACACAACACTATCCCGGCCATGACAACGCTGGTTAAAATGGGGAGGGGGGAGGGGGCAGAGAGGCTGAGCTTCTTAGGGGGCATCTTGTGGCATTGAAGAGAGAGGTTCATATATAAACTCTCTCTCCAGCATGGCTGACTCTAACTTTAATCACCTAATTAGATCAACAGGATCATTGTTTGCGTATGGACTCCGCATTCCGTATTTACTGTAAGTGTCTGCAGAAAACAAGCTCAGATAACGTGGGTTTAGACCTCATTGACTGCTGGGTAAGTCTGCACATGTTTACCAGTGTCCCACAGCTTGTCCCTGCAGCACAGCTGACACCTTCTTTATGATTGGTTTATTTGTGACATCACAAGCTGCTGCAGAATGTGGTCTCTTAGCCAGTTATCCCAAACACCTGTCTGTCAGTCTAGTCCCTTCACCTGTCTCTCTCGTCCTCATTCCACTGACCAGCGTGGGCGATTGGGGTTTAGTTTTGGCAGAGCTGGCAGGATCTCCATTTATCAGGGGGAGTCGAGGAGACAGAAGGGCAGAAGAGTGTCACTCCTGTAGAAGGAGTAAAGTTCTAAATGAGCTCCTTGATAGACGGGAGGTGTCAGGCCCTCCGCTGTGTGGGTTCACCGCAAGGCTGGTTTATAGGCCGGTTTATATTTCACTGCTGTTATGCCTCTGGGTAGCGCTGCAGAGAAGGGGTTTCTGGGTAATCGTAGCTTAAGGGGGACCAAACATGCACGCCTACAAAGTGTCAACAACACGATGAACATGACCAATTTTCTGTGTGTCAAACCAACAATGATTTGCTGAGACAAAAGCACGCGCACACACACACACACACGCACACAAACACACGCACACACACACGCACACACACGGGACATTCATCGATGCAAATATTAGTTTGTCCACTCCTCAAAACATGCAAACAGTGAGGTCACCATGGCTTCTTTAAGGGAGGATTGGGAAAGTCTGATTCCATTTTGAAAATGTTGCATTACCTAATTATAATTCATAACATAATTAAACCATGGTTATTTTATTTTAAACAAACAAGACAATAAGACAAAATGTATGTTATGGTGTGCTGGAACAGATAGTCACATACATTGCATTTCTTCTTCTGTACAGTACATTGTGGGTTGTCAAATGTTCCACTGCCACCTAGAGCACAAATTAAACTTTTGTGTAGATATAACGAAATAAACTTGCGACTTTATTGTTGGTCTCTTTACTAGAACAAGCCGGTTGTTGTCTTATGGTTAGTGTGCTATTTGTTCATGACATACGTCTGTAATGTTCTTTTTTCACATTAATAAATAGTCCCGAAATATTTACCGTTCAAAGTTAAACACAAAACTATATCGATTGAGAATGTATAGCAAGTTACCACTATAGATTTACAATTATTAACTGTAATATACCATAAAGTATGTTATTTAGAAGATTTATATTGGACATTAGAAACAGTGTTACATTCTGTTCTATTCTAAATGTGTTGCTTTAACATCTTGCGCTAACAACAGGAAAAGTAGTTTAAGATACCTCCAGCATTAAAAAATTATCAAGCCATACTATGTCCTTGTTTTTAGCCATCTCTGCACACAAAACATTTCAAACAACCAAAGCTGCACTCTGTTTTCTTGTCATGCATGGCAGAAAAGTGAATTTTGATATTGCGATATCAACTCACATCGTGTGAGCAGCACCTTGTCATAAGGACAATCGTCTGGACAGGCGATTGGATCTTACAGTGGGAGGGTTACAGATTACATTAGATCCGCACAGACACGGATTTATACAATTGTATAATCAGTCTGGCCCTGTAAAGACTACACATTTGAACCACTGATTGTCCTGTTTCTGTGCCAATTCCCAGATAATCCCCCTCTCAGATTAATAATTTGTTTTTTTTATATTACCATGTGCTTTATGGAATGCAAACTGGTTAAATGTGTGTGTGTGTGTGTGTGTGTGTGTGTGTGTGTGTGTGTGGGGGGGGGTTGTGTGTGTGTGCAAGGTTTCTATTATGTAAAGCTACATGCAGTATGTTGGGGAGAATGTTGTCCTCAAGTGGACCTGTCAATTACCCTTGAGAACACTGCTGTATCCTCACAACAATAACAGATGTGGCACAGTGGTCCAAACTCTAATGGAGGGAAATTATCATGGTTTGTATTTTGCATTATTGTGCGCCTTCCCAATATCAAGACTGATTTCAACCTAAATGGGTGGGACAATAAAACATATTAACAATAACATATCATAGAGGGTGTATCCCTCTGTGAATATTACACAGACATACTTTAGCTGCAAACAGGCTGCATGTGAACCAGACAACGTTGCCAATGGAGCAGCTTCAGAGCAAGTCAATCCCAACCCATGGCCTTATTTAAGGGAAACGTTTGAAGTTGCTGGCTCTAAGAACGATTCTGTGACAGCTTTGTTTGTACTTTAGTCACCTCTCTAAGGCAGTTGGCTAACACCTTGCTGTAACACATCATCTGGTTGGCTGGCACCGCCGTCCCTCCTAGGACGCAAGACTTCAGTTCTGTCCTGGAGCCGCAATGGTTCAGTGAGCTTCCTGCTGCAATCAGGACAGAAGACTCAGCCTCTCCCGTCCATAAGCAACTCTGTGCTGAACGTCTGACACATATACCCTTGCTTGACCGACTTTCCGGAAGTGAGGAAGTCAATTGTCATTGGCTGTTAGCATTGTCACTCACAAAGTCTGTATTTGTAATACCGGTGCAAAGCTATTGCAGTGCTTTATATACTAATTCCAGTTGATAAATTTACTTTAAGCAGTAACCATAGCCTACTTATACAACATACTTAAAACAGAAAATGTTTTACGTCCAACGTTGTCATCGAATTACGTAGTTGGTCATTGTGCATTCCCAGGAGGGTGGCTGGCGTCTCCCTTAGAGATAGGGTGAGAAGCTCAGCTATCCGTGAGGAACTCGGAGTAGAGCCGCTGCTCCTGCACGTCGAAAGGAGCCAGTTGAGGTGGTGCGGGCATCTGGTAAGGATGCCCCCTAGGTGCCTTCCTTGGGAGTTGTTCCAGGCACATCCAGCTGGGAGGAGGCCTCGTAGAAGACCCAGGACTAGGTGGAGAGATTATATCTCCACACTGGCATGGGAATGCCTCGGGATCCCCCAGTCAGAGCTTTCTAATGTGGCTCAGGAAAGGGAGGTTTTGGGGTCCCCTGCTGAAACTGCTGCCCCGCGACTCGATTCCGGATAAGCTGATGAAGATGGATGGATAAATGGTCATTGTGCATGTCAATCACAACACCTGTCCTGTCAAGTACAGCATAGGCAGATCTTGACGCAGACAGCCAGCGCTGTGTCCTAGACTCTACGTAAGAAAAGACTGGCTATGCGAGACTAGGACGAGTTGCTATCCACCTTCCACAAGAGACGTAAGACTCATCTCTTTAGAATCCACCTTTGTAATTCTGGCATCTCTATCTCAGGACACATCCATTATGAAGAAGGATTATGATCATTCTCTTGAATGCTCAGTTAGGTTCAGCTGTGAGAATATTAATATTATTGAATGGGTATTGAATGGAATGTAAATTTGTTAATGCTGTGAAGTGTATAGCTAAGTTAACCCCAATGACTGCTGCTGACATTATTACAATATACATGATAGTTGTTTGCTTGTGATGACTTGTGTGCAACCTACAGTACACTTACCGTAAGACGCTGTGGCTGAAACCATCTGTTAGATGCTGTACATGCAAATTAAAAAGGCAAGTCTCTGACATTATCAAATAATTATCACAATGCCGCCTTAACAAACGCACACACAAACAATAAGCGATTCAGTAACACAGAGAACCCTGCTGCCATGAATTTTAATAGACTTTTTTGCACACTGAGAATGCAGCGTTCTGTACTACAGGGATGTCATGTGCAGAGGTGGGCTGCAGAGCCAACACAGAGACACCCAATAGCCTTGAATCCAGAGGTCAGAGGTCAGTGAGACCAACCCCCCTAACACTTACACGTACACTGGGCACGGACGATGTATACACCGCTGCGGCACGCTTGGCTGACAGTGCTATAGCTGTCTGTATTATTTGTAGCCATGTTGAGCTTGCCGAGCTATACTGAATGGATAAACATGTTTACCACTGCAAAACATATCTTTATTATATTGTCTATTGGAAATGCAGAGTAACAATGAACTTCACCTCAAACGCCCCCGCCAAGTAGCCTGGAAATAAACGTAGGCAGAGACACTAACCGACTTGGTTAAATGTATTCATACATCAGACAGAACACAAGGCATTGCCTCAGGTAGAGAGTACTGTTCAGTTTAAACACAGTTGAACAGTTGTACTCTTTACAAATGCATTTGCCTATAAAGTAGATTTGGAATACAATTGAGAATGTGACCGGCGGATCACCTTCGGTCGGTTTAAAATTGAAGCACTCAGCCAGTTGACGTGTCACTGTGCTCGCGTAGAACCTCCTCTGCGCATTCTGAAGCAGATAAGCAGGCAACTGCCTATTACTTGACGCTAAAGTTGGTTGCTGTACGGCTGTAGGTGGGCTACTATTGAATGACAAGCAGAAACTGAGAAATGGGTTGGCACCACACACAGAGATGTCTCAAAATGTTGCAATATCTCATGAATGATTTAATGGACTGAACAATGATACAGAGTTCCTACTGTGATTGGCAGACTCATTTATTCACACTTGATTTGAAATTAACAACCAAACAAACATTCGACTCATGCTGGTTCTCGTGAGTCTCGTGCAGCAGGTTTGACTGGCAGTGTCAAGGAGACACTCCAGTTTAAACAACTCTGGGAAAGCATCCTTGTACGGCTTAAATAACACAAGTGCATTTTGATTGAGGCTGATGACAGTATTCCCATTGTGTGTTTTTTTGCTTTCAGTCTGTCAACCTCTACCCTTGCTCATTTTAATCTTAAAAGAATTAAAAAACAGTCCATCATAGCAACAAAAATGAGCTATTTTAGCGTTGGCAGTAGTAAAACCTTTAACCAATACAAGCATTCACTACAAATGGAGCAACCAATTACAACGCACTTAGCTGAAGTTAGGGGTCAACTGCTTTATTTATATTTTATGTTAATATGCCTTGTTATGTTAATCTACTATCTTGAAGTTTTAAAATAATAGCACGAAAACTAGACAATCACTAAGCAGGTTTCTGGGGGTCTTAGGGGTAGGTTAACTCTTTAGAGCGCACTCACAAACCTATTTGATATATATAAAAATCTGATATTATTCCAATTCAAAATTCTGTAAATTAACAAAACTACTTATACCTCCAGATCTAGCTTTATTTCTCAACAACATTATTGTCCTTTTTTAGGAAAGATTTTCAGTTCACCACCTCTCTGGCAGTCAGGACAACTGTCACAATAGTCGATTCAGCTGTGTGAGCTCAGCTTTTCTTGTTTTAAACCAAAACATCTCTGTTATCAGATCAGAGCTATGCGGACAGGTGTTGAAAGCTTGTGTGTGTGTGAGTGAGACTGTTGGCAGCATTCACTTCCTGTTTGACAAAAACGAGTGTGACATGGGAGGTGTTGGCAGCATGAGGCTTGAATCAGCGTCGATGCTCTGACAGTCACAGACTCACAGACTCACACACACACACGCACACGCGCGCGCACGCACACACACACACATCCTGGCATCGACGCTCAGCCATCACTAATTGTGCTTTTTTAGCAGAGCTTCATTATACAACGATCTGTCTTGCTCTCCTCGTCATCTCCAGGGGTCAGTGGCATCGAACCGCCAGCCGGGGTGCCATGCAGAAACCAGACACTCCCCCGGAACATCCATTAGTAGACCCATGGGGCCCTGACCTCTGATCAGGAGGGGGTGATGGGACGCTAACCTGCTCCCTTTCTTGCTTAACAGGTGTGTAGCGCGGGCCACAGACACTCTAGACCCTCCCCCCAACGGGCCTATCTAATCTGTCATCTCCTAATGAGACACTGAGACATCGGGGGCTTTGTGTCTGCAGAACTAATTACACGACATCGCTTAGCAGAACAACGGTCGGGCTTCATGGCACAACCTGATCCGGGAGAAAGTCTTCCCGCGCCTCGGAGCAAGGAGCGCCTCGAATTCCAGCCCTCCCCTCAACAGACAACGTTCCCTTGTTCCAGACGGTCAGAAAGGCCACGTTTGATCCATTATAGAGACCCATATCAGGAAAGGGACACCGCATTCCTAACGGCCTCGGCTCGGACTGAGCCGACTTTCACAGGACTGGATGGATTAACCCGCGAAAAAGACCAGTTTACAGGTATGGTATGGAACTGGACTTGACCCATAATGACCCAACAGGAGGGGTATCAGATGTCTGGAGGACAATTTCACACAACAATGGACACTCTTTGTCCTCCAACATGCGAGATGACGAGAGAGAGCACCTTTTTAGATGTAAACTCTGGGCCAACCCCGCCTGACCATAAGTACTGTAGGCCCACACTGGAACATTTGATGCCAGAAATCGTTTAGTCGAGTGTACGAAATATGTACGGAATAAACGGAGTAGGCGGGACTATTAGCAGAGAGGGCGAAACATGTTTAATCACACTTTTGGTTTATTTGTGAATCATATTTTATAATAATAATATTAAGCCTTCTATAATTATCTGATTAAATTACAGAGAATCTCTCAGATGAATGTTGACTTGCAGACATAGATTCAGTTTTAGTTTTCTGAAGGGAACAGAACAAAGAATCACACAGCTATATATTATCTAATACACATCATGAACCTATTTTCATGCAGTTACTAATAGAATTATCTTTCATTTTACGTCAGATTAGGGTCTATAACAACACATGCACATACACGCACACACACGCGCACACACACACACAAGAGACAGGGAGAGATATGATTAGGTGGTTTGTGGAGTGTGTGTGTTTCCTGTGTGTGATGGGATATGAATAATTAATAGAAGTAAAGTACAGGAGAATAATGCCATATTATGTGTGTGTGTGTGTGTGTGTGTGTGTGCGTGTGTGTGTGTGTGTGTGCGCACACCACGTGTGCATGCTGGTCTGTAGTCTAATGGCCAACCAGAACCTGCATGCCTGATTTATGGGCCGGCAGAACAGAGAGAATGTTGGGATACGATCAGCCATCCAAGCAAAGTGGGTGTCTAACTGGATAATCCAGGCTTAACCTACCGTGACTCAAAGTCCCTAATGTCTGTTTTATGAAGCAGGTTTGAAACAGTATAATGCACATTACAGTAATGTCACAATGCTGCATAACTGCATTTGTGCTCTGTTGTGGAATCCTTTCATTTCATAATTCCTTGGAGAAAATATATGCAGCTGTGAGTCTGCCAGATCTACAACAAACATTTGGTAAGATTCAGTTGCCTATAGTTTCCATTTTGTTTGTCAGTTAAAATAATACATTATTTTTGTGGAATAATATTTGGCATCTGCACTGACGCTGCTGTTAAAGCAACACTGAACTATTGATAAATCCTCGATTTAAGGTTTATTTCAAGTTTATTTCCAAAAATGCTACCAGTAGAGACAGCCAGCATCTTTGTACGTAAGTAAAGGTGCTTTTAAACTCGATACATTTCAACTTTGAACAGGAGCACACATATACCGGCCTACAGTACATAGTGTGTAGGTATCTTCTGTAATCTTGATTATGTTTATTTCAGTGTATTCATTTGTCAAAGATAAAGACAACCAAAACAGATTGAGGCATTGCAAATTATGGTCAGTTTATACTTTTGTGGTAAATAGGCAGATACAATGCTAATTGTGTATATACAGCATGCCAATATTAAATTATATTATTTAAAAAAATGCTCTAATTGGTTTTAGCCAATAAATGAAATATACATAACATAATGGTGGTGTGTGTGTGTAGTCATCAGACTATTCTCGTTCGGTACTCCAGACAAAGATAGATATATTTTTGAGAAACATTACGGATTATTTATTGTATTGTTGAAAGTTAGTTAATGTCTATCTTTGGCTGACGATGATGTCTCACAGTACGAGAGCTGATCGCAACGTCACCAACACTCACGTTTTCATCAACATCCACTAACGATGTCTTTGTTCAACATGTTGACAAGAAAACAGCGTGTAGCTTTGCTATGTGAGACAGACAGAAAGAGAACGAGGGACGTCGTTGCATTAGGACGCAAACATTCTTGGGAAGACGTAGCCAGTATGGCTTGTCAATTTTGCAAAGAGCTGTTGAACAGACATGGCTGCTGCCACAGTTCAACCATTGTTGCTTCCGTAAAGGCTCGGCCCAATCTCGATTTTCATCTTTCCAGTGTTCTCATCAGCTGTCAACAATGAGGTTTCTTCCGGGAGGATTTCCTTGAAATCGGCTCGCAACAACGCTCACACTACACGATGCACAACTGGTACATCTTTTGACATGTCAGAAACTCGGCAGAGCCTATGAAAGAATACGGACTGAAGAGTCTATCGACCGCATATCGGCAGCGACTGCCAAATCGTGCTTCAGACATGCCAAGAAGACACAGTGTAAGCAGGCCTAAAGAAGCTTCAGGGTTGAGGGTTTATACAAAAGTTTTCTTACAGAAACGCACAATTGTGAGAGTTACAGAACCACTTTATGTAGATCTGCACCGCATGGGCTGTCCATACATGCAGGGGAAATGGCATATCGATTGCTGTGTGCGAGTGTAAGTGTGTTTGTGTGTGTGTGTGTGTGTGTGCGTATTTGAGTGAGTGCATGTTGCCAGTTTTGATGACAAGCCAAGCAAAGTGGGGTCCTTTCTTTGCCTCTGTATAGAGAGCAAGGGAGAGAGACAGAGACGGAGAGAGAGGAAGGGAGAGAGAGAGGGAGAGGGGAAAGGCAGATGGATGGAGCAGGAGATTGAGATGGAGGGAGGGAGAGGAGGAACGGGGAGGAGTGCCTCTCTAATCTGTTTACTTTGTAATTTGTGTTTCACAGAGAGATCATTCATTCTGCTTAACGTGACAGTGTGTGTGTGATCTCATTTTGTCTTATCGCGAGTGTGTGTGTGTGTGAGTGTGCACGTGTGTGCGTGTGTGTGTGTGTGTGTGTTGGGGAGGACTCTGTAATTATTCAACAGTTTGAGGCTTTAGAAAACAGATGGACTGCCAGGCAACTGCATCCTATAATAGTCCATCTCACAGGCTTTAAAACCAGCAGCTAGACCAGGACCCTGAGCACACCTCGTGACCATGGTAACATCTGCATCTTCTTTCCAGTGCAGATGACACCAGAGACCCTTCTTTGTCCATCTGTCTCCATTGTATAATGTCCACCGTACATCACTTATCCAGCACCTGTTCCTTACTAGAGAATCTTGGATGGGGGATGGGGGCTCTTTTGCAGACCTTCGTGGTGTCTAACATTTTGTCCTAATAAGGTTTACTGGGGAGTTTCTCCTTGTCTGATGTGGTTTATGGTTAGAAGGAGGTGTTTATTTCCTGTGTTAAATGTGGGACTTTGTGACTAGAACTGGGTTTTAAGGGTGTAGCACATGAACTGGAATGGTCTGGAACTGGGAACAAACTTGACTTCAGTCTCTGGTTCAAAGTTTGCTAGTGGACGTTTGTGTGTGTGTGTGTGTGTGTGTGTGTGTGTGTGTGTGTGTGTGTGTGTGTGTGTGTGTGTGTGGTACTGTGTGAACCTTCAAGAGCTTTTGGTAAAAACATGACCACCGTACTTTTACCAGACTTCGTGTGACATCATATCCAGATAAACATATGTACATTTTTTAAATCTGAAAACATTTTAAAGAAATATTCTTGCCTGAACTCCCCTTGAACCTGCCATGGATGTATATTTAATGTCCTGCAGGGCTTCACACATGCAGTGGAGGCCTGTAGCTCAGGGCGAAAGACGTGTAGAGATCTGTAATCCAGGTGAAATCAAACAGGACTTGAAGGCGAAACGAGGTGAAGGACATCCCAAGAACCCATACACATCGGATAAGTAAAACCTCTGCTTTCTGGAATCAGCCGGCGCTGTCAAAACAATGAGCGGTCAGACCCAGTGTTTTGTCAAACAGTCAGATCGCACGTTGGTCTCGTACAGCTTGAGCATCTGAAAAGCTGTCAAAACAAGAGAATGACCTGATCTCTCATGTACAGGTTCACCCCGCGCTATAGCCCAGGGGCCATAACAATTTGTATGCTAATTAGGCGTTAATTAACTTGGGCTCAATTAGATTTAGTCTCATATCAAACAAAGGGTCACTCTCAGATGTGACAGCTACTGTTTAAAATGTAGGGGGATGATAATTTGGGTCTGAGAATGGATTTGATGCCTGACGGGCACAAACAGATCAAACTGTCTGCTATCAATCGTCAGCAGTTCACATGTTGGGCCAAGAGTGCTTCAACTCTGGTTGTATTTGAGACTATACCGCTAGAACGGCTCCACAGAGCCACACATTTTCTTCATAGCTAACGTGGTCTGCCAGGTTCAGTAGAGTTATAAAATGCCTCAGCAAACAGGTTTGTCAGAAAACAGAAAATTAGAGGGGAGGAATTCAGTTCAAATAAGACATAATGAGAGATAATGAGGCAAAACACAGAATCACTTAACCACGAATATCATCACAGCTGTGTGATTTGATAGTGTGTGTGCGTGCGTGTGTGCCTCTGTAAAGTAAACCTATACACGCCGTGTGTCTGTGCTATATAGAGTATGTCTGTATGTACAGTATACACGCGCACACACACGCACGCACACACACACGCACACACACACACACGCACGCACACACACACATACATACAATTGTACAGAAAACAAAAAAGTGTATATTGTATTAGTTTCATTAGTTTCTTAGAAATAGTCACCATTTGCCTTGCTCTTGCCATTCTCCGTCTCAGGAAGTCACCTGCACAGCTTTTCATTCCAAGTGTCTTGCTAAACATGTTGTCATTTGGAATGTCTTTCCATAATGCACTTCGACCGATCAGTTGTGTTGTGTGTTGTGACAAGGCAGAGTTGAAATACAGTAAATGGCCTTTTATAGTCCACATTATGGCAAGAAAAGCTCAACTAAGAAAGAGAAATAGCAGTCATTACTTTAAGACATGAAGGTCAGTCAATCCGGAAAAGTGCAGTTGCAAAAACCATCAAGCGCTATGATGAAACTGGCTCTCGTGAGACCCGCCACGGGAAAAGAAAACCCAGAATTACTTCTGCTGCAGAGGATATGTTTATTAGAGTTACCAGCCTGAGAAATCGCCAATTAACTGCACCTATACAGTACAGCCCAAATATATGCTTCACAGCGCTCCAGTAACAGACATCTCAACTGTTCAGAGGAGACTGTGAGCATTAAGGCCTTCATGATCAAGTTTCTGCAAATGCAAAAAAAAAAAAAAGTATTAAGGGAGAAGAAATAAGTAGAAGTACAGTAGGTCCAAGGCCGACAAACACAAACGACGGCTATTAGACAAGTGGAAATCTCTCATTTTCGTCTTGAGCCCACATTTGATGTATGTTTGGTTCTAACTGCTGTGAAGGGGCCTCTGCTTGTGTGGTGTCCACTGTGAAGCGTGCCGTAGGGGCTACGGCATAGGGGTGTCCTTCTGTGTAATCGGATTCCTATAACCATTTTTATTTATGTTGTTTTTCTGTAATATCTGTATTTGTTTATGGGAAGCACGATTGTGCATGTACTTTGAGCTGCAATTCTGTATGAAAAGTGCTTATTATTATTATTATTATTATTATTATTATTATTTAGAATTCAAGGCACGTTTAGCCAGCATGTCTACCACAGCAATCTACAGCGATGCGCCATTCCCCCGGGTTTGTGCTGTGCAAGACCAACGTGTGCTGTTCAAAAGGACAATGTCCCAAAACATGCACCTTCAGGCTGTGTATGGGCTAGCAAACCACGGAGGAGAGCGATGGAGTTCTGCATCAGATGACTTGGTCCAATTGAGAAGGTTTTGGATGAGTTGGACACAGGGTGAATTATAAATAGCCAACAAGTGCTAAGTATACTGTACTGTGGCAATTCCTATAGTACTGTATACAGTATAT
>JAODUH010039242.1:0-20910 GCA_027564835.1 Typhlichthys subterraneus | reverse complement strand
TAGTGTATGGTTTATGAGTGTGTCATTACACCCTTGTCCTCACACACACACCCACACAGCCATCTCACACACCCTAATAACGCTCACTCAAACACACGCCTCACACATTGACTCACACATTACACACACACACACACACATCCTCACCTGTATCCCCCCAGCCTGTGATGTGACAGTTGCTGGCGTGCTTCATCACCTTCTCTCTCCTCTTTGGCAGGCAGGCAGGAAGCACGTGGCTGCTGAAGGGTACGCACACGCCGGGGCCGCGGCCCGTCGCCCCGGGCGACAGGCGGACCAGGGCAAGGTCGTAGTCATTGCTATGGGAGCGGTAGTCGGGGTGAAGGAGGATGTGAGCGACGCCGTACTCCTCCTCGTGCTCCTCGGGCACCAGGGCGTGGTAGTCACCCACTCGCACCTTGTACTGCCTGGTGCTGTTGCCATACCTACAGGAGACCCACTGTGTCAGCACAGGTGTTTTTGATTGACATGCACGATAACAACTACATACTGTTACTCATTGACCAAAAGCGGACTTAGCGGCACATGCTTGTCTGTTTGCAGGTCTTGTAAATCTGCTAAATATGGTAGGCTGGTTACTGCTAAATAAACGGAAATAATTAATTTAGTTAATAAAGCACTGCATTAACTTTGTGCCAGAATTATTAGTATTATGCATTATGTATATTAAGTATCATTAATGACCATGATAACAGCCAATGAAAATCTACTAGCCCTCTGCCTGCTAGTGCTTACAGGGGTGTCAGTTTACAACCACAAAGATGCTTCCGGAACAAGATCCTACCTGGGACTGCCACAGATTTCCTGGCTGTTAGGAGGCACTAGATACACATATACTGTACAAACGCATATACACACACACACACACACACGCACACACACACACACACACAACCACTGATGGTCCTCACAAAAATATATAAAAACAAAACCACACACAAGTGTGACCTTTGCAGCCCTATTAACTACTGAATAGGACTGACTCTATACACTAGCTAGGTTGCCTTTAACACGTTGTTGCTAAAAAGCACTCGAAAACTATCATCACCCAGCCAACCGCTGCCAGTGCCAGTCTATAAATAGGACTTATGTGTTCACTAATACTACCCTGCAGCCAAATATATCCCTCATGGTAGTGTAAAGGCTGCTGCATACTACCAAATGCGTGGCCTTGAGCAACAAGCGCTCATGTTGTTTCCCGTCAACAATATTGGCGTAACTGAAAATATTCGAGGGAAAAACATATTTTTTATACGCCTAGTCTCATTTATGAGCTTAGTAGGACATCCATTGCCGTCTGTATTGGGCTTCAACGCCTGTTGCATTATGCACAGTCCGTGCGGACAGAACATTATGGAGGACTGTATGCGCGTCGATCTTTATGTCACACGCATAGTCCGCGGACCTCTGCGGATGCGGAAAGTATGCCAGGGCCTTAAGGAATGAGGCAATGCCATAGTGGTTCAGTGGATTGTTGTAAGTCAGTTTGCCTAGACATGTCAACACACATACGGAGGTTTCTGGCATTTTAAAAGTGAGCAAGTGGTGGCAGGTGTGTATGAGCGTGTGTATATGCGTGTGCATGTGTGCGTGCGTGCGTGTGTGCGTGCGTGTTCTTGCTTGCCTCACATTATTTTGACAACTCGGAAGTCCCAAACTTGGGTGGTATCCTTTGGCAGACAACAAATGGCATTCAAAAACAGCATTAGCTCAGCTAAGCAATTACATCTAAGCTGATATGGGTGTATGATGGCTGTTAAAATATATGATAATGTAAACTTATAGAATGTATAACTGTGTGTATCCTGTGTACAGGGTTCTCATTCTTTTGTCAAAGTCATTTGTCAAATTCCCTGACTTTACCCTGACTTTCATCTGACAAAAAATCTGAATTTCCATGACCTATAGTGAACGGAAAAACAGGCCACCAGAACATTGTCTGTGTAAAAGAGACAGACGTCATGGCAACGATAAATAAACCGAAAATGAATGGTACATTTTGCAAAGGTACCGTACTACAAATGTAAACATTCAGGCCGAATTGCTGTGATAAGAAACCTTTACTTCTCTTCTTACCCTGCGTCTCTCTCAAAGACACACAGGCACGCAGATGCAAAATACACTCGTGCCTTGGCTGTATCACACATCTCTGTCTACATCAGGCAATGCAATCAATGCATTATGCTAACGTAATTCTAACAACAGCAAAACGAAACGACTTTATAGTTTTTCACTTTGCTGTAACCTACGCTGCCTACCGTGATAAGGTTGGCTTGTGGCTAACTGACGACAATCGCTGTCTGTCCATCTTTTGCACGAATTATATGAGCACAAATCCTGCACACCACTTCAGAAGTGGTTGTCGTCTTTCATTAGGTAGGCTATAAACTTGAAGTAGCTACTGACAGGCGAAGTGGAACCATTTTTACCAACTACAATTGTAATTTATTAACTACTACTTCAATGTTATAGATAGTCAATAATTTATGATCATAGCTACTTTGTTTTTGTTTGAATCTTAATAAATTTGACTAAGAAAACATTTATAATGCATGCACCCCCCAGCACCTAGTCACTGTGAATGCTGGGAAAATGTAGAAATACCAAGATCTCTATTTTTTATGTGTGTATGACTGTATTTGTATGTGTGTAAGTGTACTGTGATATTGGCCTTGAAAGTCACATGGAGAAAATCTTACAGGCCTGGTAATATTACCAATAGTAATTCCTTAAAGCCCATCCTGGAAATGGAGCATGTCTTAATGTCAGACTTAATGTCATAAGGATCTGTCTCGCTTACGTTTTCACCCTCTCACACTAGCCATGTCTTCCTGCTGCCTTCCCTATAGCTTACACAAAGTAATGAATATGGTGTCGGTGCCACATTTTAGAAGCCTTCAACCCCGCACATCATTCCATCCCCACCCCCCAAACGCCCAGATGAAGTGTTTGTAATGGAATGGGTCTCTCTCTCCGTCTGAACATCGTCTCAGATGATAGCTGCATCGCGAGCACAGCCCGACCACAACCGTTACTGAAGTTACCCGGTGTGTTTTTCCAAGTCTTTAGTCAGATGTAGCTACATAAACATGCAGCTACATGCTGTAGTTTTAGGTTATTTATATAGATAGGACATAGTGAAAATATATAAGGAAAATGTAAATCACCACATTCTTTAATATAATACATAAGACATATGTGAAGCTATCGTGTTTCATTCTCAGTCAATGGTAAATGCATGAGGTGAAGGGCCCCTAATCCGTAAATAGAGAAATAATGTATGATCCAACACACACATTGCCTTTGTGTTGACCTTGTATTCATTGTGGCCCTGAAAGTGGCACAGTAGATAATAGTCAATAATCAAATTAGCCAGTTCTGAGGCACTAGATTCAGACAACTGTAACGCCCGAGGTG
This sequence comes from Typhlichthys subterraneus, assembly GCA_027564835.1. Taxonomy (NCBI): domain Eukaryota; kingdom Metazoa; phylum Chordata; class Actinopteri; order Percopsiformes; family Amblyopsidae; genus Typhlichthys; species Typhlichthys subterraneus. The sequence continues at coordinate 17,475 of JAODUH010039242.1, read as the reverse complement.
GCGGGGCCGAGCGCCCGCCTCCCTCTGTCTTCTTCCCCGGCGTTCTGACCTCAGACCTGCTACCTGCTCATCTCCTGCCACGCCTGCCACACGTGCAGGAGAGCACAATCCCTGTCACCTGCTGCCCATCAGGACTATATCTGTTGTCTTGTTCATCTTGTCAGTGTCCGTGATTGTCGTGTTATTACCTGTTTGTCTCCTCCGACGGAGTTCGCACAAGCTTTGATTAAAGCATTACTGCTCTTTATTAGCATTCTCTGTCTGATCTTCCTTGGTCCGTGCCTGCACTCACTTCATCCCCGACGAGTCCTCACAACAACAAAACTTAGAAATGAGTAATGATATTCCATTAAAGGTATAGTCAACTATTGCTAGCTAAATGTAAGCTAATACACTTTTTGTCCAATTCACCTTACATTTCGCTAGCTTATCGTTCCCTGTACATGCTGAAAAAAATATCTGATACCTCTACACAGCCCTGGTTCCATAAATAGGAACATATACAAAGTGGAGAACACCGCTCACAAAGCCTTATAATATACTACGCTTTGCTTCACAATGTGCTTCAATGTGTGAGATAGTGCTGTGAAGGGATATTGTTTTGATTTAATCCCAAAGTTAGCATGCGTTCTCAAGAATAGCTAACCCTGCCTTTTAGATTGTTTAAATCTAGCACAAACACAGATACAGTGACATACAGTTTAGTTGGCCATACATTTTACTCTTTTTTTTTTTTGGGGGCGTTTTTGCTAGTTCGGTGTCAATTAAAACCAAATACTGCACTAGAATAGAATTAGTAAGTTACATTTTTGATCATGTATTCATTGTACTGAATGAGCCGCTGTTGCACCCATTCCAAAATGAGCAAAAGTGTTTTGGCCACACATTAGACATTGACTTGCACTGTGAATGCACCTTGACCAGGAATCTAGGCCTCTTTCCCTCCCTCTCTCTCTCTCACAAACAATGTATCCATGCCACGATGTTGCCAGTGTCAAAGGTAGGGATGTGTTTGTGAGTTCAGAGAGAGACAGACAGAGAGAGAGAGACAGACACACAGACAGACAGACAGACAGACAGACAGACAGACAGAGAGCAGGGGTGTCTCGCCTTTTGAAGCAGTGTGCGGAGGTAAGAACCCAGCAGCTGTGGATGAGTGTGGCTCCACACACCAGGCGCCCGTCTCCCCGAGACCCTCGCAGACGGACCGCTGCCTGCCAGGGCCAGCCCCCCCTGCAGCAACACACACACACACACACACACTTGCCTCAGGTGAGTTAATACAGGCATGTTTATGCTGGAACAAATACCTGTGGTGGGTGGAAGAGGGGTTGAGGAGGGGGGGGGCATACTTTAACCCCCTGAGTTTCCAGAATGGAGCCAATTCCCTGTCTGGAATCGACTTTTCTACAGTATACGTTTCAGAACTTTCCACAACTTCCCTGATGTGTGGGAACCCTGCACACTTTTAAGACGGGCTTTCCAGCTCCGGTCAAATTAATATTTAAACGTTTTGCACAGAACACCTGTTTCCCTTTCACATGCAAGCAGTTCTACACCATGGGGAAGACATTTGCAGGGTGTCTGTACTGTTGTTTATTTCTGATGCAGGTGAAATGAGACCCATTTCTGCCATACCTCAAAGAATTTTCTCCCCCGATGATTCGCCGCTGGCGGGTGTGTACGAGCCGGAGCCCGCAAATCGAATCCACCGGATCTGGCACAGACAGAAAAGACCCATTAGTGTGTGTGAGTCTCTGTGTGTGTGTTTGCGTGTGTGTGTGTAAGTGTGTGAGTGTGAGAGAGAGAGAGAGAGAGAGGAGGGGGGGGGGGGCGGGGGGGTGTCGATGGGGGTTGATTACTAAACCATACATTTGGGCCCATATGCGACTTTCATTTGATTATTTAACTGATTGAAATAATATGAGATGAGAGATCACTTACGTGGTACGTGTGTGTGTGTGTGAGCACATTTGAACCTTTAAACAACAGGCAAGTGCTTATTCAGAGCATCTACTCTTCTGACCGGTGCACAGACCCAAGGCACTACTCCTTACATGACTGCATGTGTCCAAATACAGGCATAATAGATGGCCAAGGTGAGGCAAACTCATCTGGACACATCTGGTCACCCCTGGCTACAAGCCTCGCTACACATTCAGAGACCCTTTCACCACCCACCCTGCTACAGCCATTTGGCTCTCATTAGTGGAACAATGGCTGTTATTGTAAAACACTGTACAGTTCCGTATACAGTCACTTTTACTTATGGAGATTAATAAGCATGTACTCTTTCCAACTTGGGGAAAACAGTGGGATAACAGAAGTTGGTTTCTCATTGTGCCAGATTTTTTTATTGTTTAACCAGTAGAGGGGAAATGGTTAATTGAAATATTGTTTTATTTATTGAATAAATGGTAATGTGATTAAAAGCACTGTTTAAGACGTTTTAAGATCAGGGGCCTCATCTATCAACATTGCATATGCACGAAAGGTTGCGTACACTGGTTTCCACGCACAAAGTGTGATGTATCAAAATGAACGCAAAGTCAAGTCTGGCTCTGTAACGTGTCGATGTCAAACTGAAAAGTACCAAACCACACCAAATATGTGTCCCCTCCAGTTACTATAAGGCAACATGGCATTGTCAATGAAAAAAACATATCCGATGACCACAACATAAGTTAGATCATCATGTAGCATATATGAGGTTAATGTTTAACATCAAAAAAGCCAAAACCCAAACGTTAAATGCTTTCAACTGTATATTTATGTAAGCAACATAATGTCTGTGTGTCAAATTAATTAAAAATCAACTTCAAATAAAAACGTGACGGATTCCGTCCCCATCGGGACGCGAACCCGCGGATGACAAAACGTTGGCCTTAGCAAGGAGCCCAAGGGACCTCTATAATTCACTAGAGCGTTTTTGAAATGTCGGAGAGTGAGATTTAAGAGTAGGCTACTGCAAAGTGTTAACTGGCTGGCCATCGTTACATAGGCCTACTGTATAGTCACACTCATATATATATATATATATATATATATATATATATAGAGAGGCAGATATATATATATATATATACACAGTATATACACACAGTATAAATACATATATACAGTATGTGTGTGTATGTATATATATTAATTAATTAATTTACTTCACTATCAACTTTAATGGTGTGAAATTTGTAAATAAAATTAATCATACATTTTGAAAATATTTGTTATTTGTAGCGCTGCTATTCAGGGGTTTTACTGTACAGCATAGTCATTTAGACTGACCTTATAACAGGTTGAGGCTATGAAATACCGTAAACATCTGCCGAAGACTGACCTTTGACCTCTTTAGAACTGGGCTTTGACTGGCCGTAGTCGCAGATGACCCCGGCGTCCTCGCCATGGCGACAGTTGTGCGTGCCTGGCGCTTGTTTGATACAGTCAGCCAATGAGCGCTCCTCCCCACCACACTTCACGTTGTCTATGTGGATAGGCCCCGCCCCTTCTCCGAAGTACGCCATCACACGGGCCCTGGCCTGACCACTAGGGGGCAGCAGGCACAGACACACAGTTCATCAGCTCTCCTAAGGTCACACCCACATTGCAAGCACATTGCCAAGGCTAGAATAGTGTTGTGTGGTGCGGTGTGCACCACTTTGTATGTGCTCCCATTCACAGATCCAGGGCTTTGTAGAAACACCAGATTATTGTTTCCTCACACACAGCTAGCAAGGAGATATTTGGTGAAATTGACAAAAATAGTATTAGCTTGCAATCGCTGACTATATGGGAGGGTCGTGGCTTTGATTCTCAGAGCTGCTCTACCTTTATAAGCATCCTTGAGCAAGATGCCTACCTGCTCCTTATAATACTTGTAAGAGCTCATTCTAAATCTGTTTGGCTCATTTTAAGTCTGTTTGGCTCATTCAAAGTTTGTCTGGCTCATTATTTTCATTTCATTAATTTTTAAAGTTATTTTAAGGTTGCATATTCTCATAAAAGTTGTTGTTGTCCCAGAAATCCATGCTTTGATACATAGGGCCCTATCTTTCAACGGGCACAATGTGGCGCAGAGCGAGAACAGACGTGCAGGTTTCTGAGCTCCGTTGTCATTTTAAAAGAAAATGATTAGAGTCAAGAAAGTCTCAGTTGTGCATTTGTTGAAGAATAAAACTGTGAAAATATGTAATTGGTAAGATTACAAACCCGTGTCACGTAGTATCATGACGTTGTCGCGCAACAACCTTCAAGCCGAAGAGAGCATTGTTTTGGTGACGTGTGTTGTGCGAGACAAAAGCTGTAGTTCGCTGAGCGGTTAGACACAAAACTAAAGATTACTTTGAAGTTTCACTACAAGCTGCAATGTTCTTGTCTTGAACAATTATCTTTTATATAGACACTCATCATATGTGTACTTTGTGTCACATTTCAAACGGGATCTAAACATAATGTTATTCTCACCGTTGACTACAATATATTTTTTCCAAACTAAGGTCCCATAACGCGGAAGTGACTTCGGCTCTCTATTGTAGCTGCATATTTATGTTGTTGTTGCGCTATTCAATATTTTAAAATAAATTATACAGCAGCAAAAAACTATATTCTATGTAAAGATAGTGGATCAATTGCTAGATCCTGGTGAGCTGAAAGAAAAAAAATAGTTCTGCAGACCAGATGGCATGATAGAACTCGAACGAGACTAGAGGCTTGATTTGGAGGCTAGCTCAAAGACTTGCGCTTTAGACAGTTAATGGGCTGATAGACGTAAACCTTTATTTAAACAGGAGAAGAAACCATTGAGGTTTAAAACCTCTTTTTTAAGGTTTCACTAATATACGTTTATATTAGCTTCTCTGTTATATTTTTCCATGTGTGTATTAGACACTGAGATGTTAGGTATAGTGATTCTCTGGAAATGACACGGGTTATTGTGTTATGCGGTTATCAGCCACCACTGAATCTGCTGTGTCCTGTCAATCATTAGGACATAGAGACAGCAAGCGTGTCCAACCTCTAATAGCTTCCCCTGCAATGCCTTCACTGAAGCCGGATATGGAATGAATCAATTAAATGGCGCACTGACCACAGAAGGGTATAGGACGTCATATCCAACTTCAGGTTATGCCAGAAGGCAGAAATCGGGGCCTCTTGCTATTTCTGTAAAAACACAACCATCTGGGAAAACGATGAAACACAAGCTAACCTTTAATACAGAACAAACTCAAGTCACCCAGGGAAACCAATTGTTGAGTTTCTTCAGTTGATTTAACGTAACTATTAGAACTATTTCCCTATCTATTGTATTACATCTATTGTATTACTCTATTATTATTCCAAGTTAGTCGTCCTTCAGACTTCAACTATTGGTTTGTTCAATCCATTATGTGAAGAAGTCTCTCTCTTTAATTTGCAAATTGTGTTCAATGGTCTGAAAAGCCGAATAAAAGTGCCATTGATTTTCTTTTATAGCACTCTGCAGATTGTGGTACTACAACAGCACTGGTTAGTCGTTTAAACACTTTGGGCCTCATTTAATCTGCTCTGCACATTAAGCTCTCAGCAGGTAATACATTTTTGGCCACCAAACACCTTGTGTGTGTGTGTGTGTATGTGAGCGCGCACGCACAGGCGTGTGTGTGTTTATGTGTGTGTGCGTATTACAAGCAGCATTTACAACTTAATTTGGTCTGAATCTGCAGTAAAATGCACAGAGCGCTAGATATGTCTATTTGATACTCTAGGCTAGGGCCTGAAAGCGCCATCTGCTACCAGAACCATAATTTAATAGTTTAATTGTGTTCCATGTCTGGTTGAAACAATGCCATATCTGCTAGAAAGGGAAAAGAGCACATTGTTGAACAAAAATAACTAAAAGGTTGTTGCATTAAATTATGATCAAGTGCTTGAGCTTGGGTTGTAATGACAGATGATGCTATCTCTGTTTAGATCGAGTTGACAGGAGTTAGAGCTTGATATCTCTGCCCGAACCCGTCGAGACCTGTTTTTCTCACTTATTTCACCAGGCAAGTCAGGTTCAGGCCGGGTTCTATACGCCATTTGATGCGCACAACGATGCGCAGCGTATTGGACACGGGCCTGGGAAAGTTGTAATAAAATGTCAGGCTGTAATCAGGTTTGGGCTTCAAAAAGTCAAACAGCAACGCATCAAACCTCACCCACTGGGGGGAAACCGTTCTCAGCACTCCTCAGACTTAAGATAAGCTAACAAAATATCTGACATGTGCAAAAACAACATTCATAAAAGCTGTTGTGACAAGGTAAAGAACCCATATTTACAGTAAGTGTTCATAACCTGTCGAAACTGAATAAAGTAGTAGAGAATGAGAAAAGGAGATCAAACTAGATACACGCAATAGAAACACACGTCATATTGCATTGACAACTATGCCAAGGCAGAAACAAACAATATTCAAAATGCTTAACCTAAAAAAATATTTGTTATTTCACCATGCTAAATTATTATTTTGGCACGTTATGCCAACCAGTCACCACACGTAGGCATATTGAGTATTAGGATCCCACAATTTACCTATTTTTCCCTGCCCCATAATGTCAGGTTGTTGCCTATGTGCGTTTCTCCCCTCAAAAGCCTAGATTTTTCAATTCGAAAGATTATGCAAAGTTAGTTCTGAGTTCTTTATCTTGTGGATTGTGCATCCTGCTTTAAGCTTTAAGGTATAGGTTTCAGTTTTTAGGTACAAGTCAAGCTTACATTAGCATATTATGCACGCATGTGCACGGCCTTTGGATAATAAAGGTTATCGCAGAGGTGAAAAGTAACGAATTACAATTACTTGTGTTACTGTAATTGAGTAATTCTATGGTGTACTTAAGTTTAAAATCTCTAATTTCACTTTTACTTAAGTACTGTATGTTTTGTATTTCGCTACATTTAAAATCTCATTGTCCTGTTCCAAAAAGTGAGAGTGCGTACGTTTTGTTGCAAGGAGTTGCAAACCGATTCAAACACACAAACATTTTCCCATGTTAGCTACCAGCTACCTTATCGTCACTGCTAGCTAAGGATACAAGCATACATTTACCACTAGCATTTGTTTGGACTGACTATACCCAAACGGCTACAAAACTTTTATTTTGTACTGCACATTTATGTGCAGTTATACGGTAGAAACCAGTTTTTCTAATATTCTAATTAAGTTTAAACAAATCTACACAGCAGTCAAAGTGACGATTTTACAATTTTGAGCAAACCTCGTTACAGATATTATGTTATGCAAGGTCAGACATGATCATATATTGTAATAATGTCTCCTGTTATGTCAATAATCAAACTAAATGCCTGGCCAAGCCAATCAGATGTAGGCCTACTATAGAGATTAACATGTAAATCAACACATTTGTTTGTCCTTAATGAACAGATTTTCAACTGTGCTCCCAAATCTTTGGCTGCACTCACATTTGTTTAACTTATGGGCAATGTGCTGCTGGGGAAAAAAGTAATGTTTATTTTGAGTACATTTTAAATTAGCTACTTTTTACTTTTACTTGAGAAGAGTTTTTCCACCATTTTACTTTTAAAAATTAATCAAAGTAATAGTACTGTTAAGTAGAATCTTTTTGTACTCTTTCCACCTCTGGTTAATCAACACTAGATGTTCTGGGGGTGATGTACTACATCCAGCAGCTTTCACCAAGGCCCGGTCCTAGACAGAGTTATGACTTTAACAAGACTTTAGCACACCTCAAACACACGTCTTCCCTCCAAATCGTATGCTTTCCAGATGTGGCTCATCACGTTGTGTCACAAAGACAGTGGGGCGGAGGTGTAGTCTGAGGCGGAGGGGTAGTTAAGGAAACACTGACAGCATCACAGAGAAAAGAGATTATACGAGACACCGAGGGTGAGCCTGGGTATTTAGCTTCGCCTCAACATATCGGCGCTGGTCAGGTCAGTTGTGTTAGCTTATCCTTTGATGTAATGTTATCCTTGGCTTGGAAAACAGCTGCGTTTTAAAACCCACTAACAAGCCAGGGTCACATGGTATGACAGTTATTAAATTTATTTTATGAACCCATTTTTGAACCTATTTTTCCACATCTGCTAGTAAAGTTTGGAAAAGGCTAGCATTGTATCAGGCTTCAGGGTGAAAACTCTCCACGTTATATTTTATTCTAAATTATTGAACAATAATAGGAACACTACAATATGTAATGTGAATTGCATGATTTTGATGAAGTGTTAAAAAAAAGTCTGGAGAAGAGACAGAGAGAGAAAATGTGATAATAGAAGAAAAAACAGGGAAACACGACGCCACGAGTCAGTCTGGAGTGTCTGTGTGTAGGTGTAATGTATAGAGCGGTTGCACTATCACTACCACAGCAGAGGTTTTCACCACTCATCCACCAGTGGCCCTTCAGCTTCAGCTCAAAGCTGCTACTGCAATCACCTGTGTGATTCATGGGATGAATGCATTATAACAAGGAAAGAATGAACTGGGGAAGATTCCCACACCGTAGCAACTCAAGCATTTAGATGTGGGCAGGACATGCACACCTTTTTCAACCACAAGAGGAACTCCACATACAAATGGCTCGTTTCGATTGAGCGGTGTGGTACGCTACAGGTCGGTACGCAATTTCTTCATCACTTTTGCGTGTTACAAGGGGAATGGACAACACACACCATTTTTAAATACTGTTAAAAGTGAAACCACAAAAAATGTCTTTGTGCTGCACTGTATGGGAGTGATGTACTGCATCTAGCAGTATATATATACACAAACACACTTTATTTGAGTAGCTATATATACTATACTATATATATATATATGTCTACTCAAATACAGTATATATAGCTACTCAAACACAATATATAATGTCTTTATACATATATATTGTGCCTGCAAATACAGTATGTGTGTATGTATGTGTGTATATATATTATATAAAAATACTGTATTATTTGAGTTTCCATGTAATAAATAATATAATTTAAACAAAGTACGAAGAAGCAGGGTAAAAGTAAACAGGATTTATTTGTGTGCATTACCATATCACAAAACACAAGTTAACAAAATAGCTTTACTTGCATTAATACAGGTGTGTCTCGCTAGAACAGCAAAGACAAACATTGAACTATTCAAATGGTGCATCAGACCCTCCTCCTCTGCAGCCTGTGCCTGTGCCAGGACCACCCCAAGCTCTGCTGCAACAGGTGCATCCCATTCGTCCTGGTAATCCTCTCCATGACTTTCACAATGATTGTGCAAAGCACAACAAGTCAACACCATGGATTTCCCCAGTTCAATGTCGCTGTCATTCCTCTTCATAAGACACCGCCACCTACCGTTGAGTCTCCCAAAAGCCTTCTCTACCACAACCCGAGCCCTGCGCACTTCTGTCTTCGGTCTGTTGTTCTGCTGTCAGCCGGCCATTGTCAGGGAATGGTTTCAGGAGCCAATTCTGCAAAGGATAGGCAGAGTCTCCCAGCACATAATAGCCAGCATTGACCCCACAGATGTACCTGGTGCAAGCTGGGCGTCCACGCTCAACTAACAATGTGGGTAGTCTCAGATCCCGAGCATTATGCAAACTGCCAGCCATTCCTATATGTACATGTACACTTATATGATATCCTTTTCCATCCCCAACTCCTTGCAGGATGATTGAATGCTAGCCTTGTCTGTTGAAGTAGTCGCAGTGGTACTCATTTGGGGCTATAATAGGTATGCGTGACCCATGAAAAACACCAACACACTGTGGAAGCCACCATCGGTTCTCAAAGTAGGCCGCCATTTCTTTAAGCTTCTCCTGGTCAGGAAAACAAATTCCAGAATTCCTGCAAACACTGACATATTGTTTTGCTGACACCAAAAAGAGGCAACTTTGGTATTACTGAAGCACATATAAACAAAATTAGCCTACTTTTTACAAAATTACAGACAATATCATCAGTCATTACCAACAAGTTGTTATTATATATAGTTGATATAAATAATATAGGCCTACAGCAAAAACAGAGATCTATGATCTCGAGATGTGACCTACATAGTCCTTGTTCATACTGAATAGACTGTAGGGTTGTTTAATTTAAGAAGTTAGCACATGAGTACCTAACAAGTAATATATATACATTATAAAGACCTTTGCACACAAGCTTCTTATTCTGTGTTTATGGAGAGAACAATTCGTCCTCACATATGGAAGACTTCATTTTGTATAGTTTTGCTAATTGTTTACGCTACGGACATACGACATAAAACCCTTAGCTTACCTGTACCCTCCCGTCCTTTCTGTCACGTTGTCCATCTTGTCCCAGCTCCTTAAAATCTCCCAGATCTTCCTGTATTTTTTTATTGTGTTTTTGCTCTTTGCCTGCAGCCGTGACTCAAACAACGCTTGTCGTTGTCTTGTGACAAACAGCCACATACAGAGCCGCAAGAACTAGACTTGCTGTAGGTCCTCCATTGTTGTTTTTGCTGTGTGGCTTTGTTCTACGCAAGAAATGACGTCAACCGCTACTTTTACTCAGTACTCTGTACCTGTATCCCACCCATACACCTGTATCACACACACACACACCTGTATCATACCTACAGTCTACAGTGCTTATACACCCCCACACACACACACACACACACACACACACACCTGTATCCCAGCTGTCGACACACCACCTCAGCAGCACGGTCAGTCCAGCCATCGTCACACACCGTCCCCCACTGGCCCGACAGGTAGAGCTCCACCCTGCCCTCCCTGGGGCTCTCACCTCCAACCAGCCTCACCGGCACACCTGGGACACACACACACACACACATACTAAAATAATATACACAACCCCTGACCATAAATGCACAATTATACACGATTACATGCCACCCCTCCACACAGCCCCACACCCCCTTTACACGCTACACTTTACATTACATTACTATTTAACTGTACAGCATTCACGTTGAAAGCTAAGAAAGCATCAACCTCAGTGATGTTTGCATGGTTACAGCAGGGGAAACACAATTTTTTCAGTGCCGATACCGATACGGATACCTGCGCTTTGGGTATTGGCAGATACCGAGTACAGATCCCATTCCTCGCTGTGACTGATGAAAAGACTGGGAATCATATTTTGTGTAAGGAACTGTCAGGCTTAAATATTGCTTTCCTAACTCTGTAAAATATAATGTAACATGGGCTATATATGAATAAAAGGAAATATTACAATGTTATCATTGATGTATGCATTAGTTTGAGTAGTTTGGTTTAAGTCGCAAAGTAAATAATATGTATTTTAGGACTTGTATACATTTTAGAAACCTCTTGATGACAGTGTGGCCTGGGTAGGTTAGACATCGCTGATGCTTGACAGTAGACCTAAGCGGGGACATTCATATAATTAGATCAGCCCCATGGATCGATTACAACTGTCCAATTTTAACTGATACCGATCCAGCTATTTAAGTCCGTTTCGGACCGATTTCCGATCTCTCATATTTTAACAATTCTGAAACAGAGACGATACCTTGATACAAACGTCCACGGTTTCAAGTCACGGTTCCGGAAGACAGAACCGCGGTCCGCACGCACACACACACACACACGCGCAACCTGCTGCAGGTGCAGCCTGTTAAGCTCTCATATAAGTTGCTAGTGTAATTAAATTATATTTTTCATTTCACATTTAGCTCAACACTAGATTAGAACCACTGAGCCTTTCTATAAACCGTGGATTTGGTGAACTGTTATTTATATATATAGATGTGAATTTGTTTACCCTCCTGGCTCATTTCAAATCAACTACCTTTGACTAGTTACACTTGCACAGTGTACCCATCGACTTTTGTAGAAAGTTACAGTTCACATATGCGCCAAATATCAGCGGTGTAAGTGAGCAGTTCCCCTTTGCGCTAGACATACACATGCATTGTCCCACGCACTAAATTTGTGAGCAGCCGTCCTTGAACAAAACTTTTGTTGTCTTCTAGAAGGGGAATAACGGAACACGACAAGCAGGAGAGGATGGATATGCCAGGATGTGAACTGTGGGAATGTTTACCCTGCATTTGTTTTCCCCTCATTTTGAGAGACAAACACTGTCTTCTCTGTTTATACCACCAAATGCAAACACTCGCTAGTATCACCTCGCTGAAATGAGGGGATCTTACAGAGGGGAGAGGGGGAGAGGGGGAGAGAGAGAGAGAGAGAGAGAGAGAGAGAGAGAGAGAGAGAGGGAGAGAGAGAGGGAGAGAGAGGGAGAGAGAGAGAGGGAGAGAGATTTCAAAGCATTGCCTATCTTATCTGATTTTGCAAAGGCAACATTAAACAATGTACAGTATGTTCCTAGTGGGAACACACACACACACACACAAAACCTCTTCAGCAATAACATTATACATTAGTCTGTGTCTGCTGGGTTCCAGGTTCTTGCCAAGCACACACAGCTACAAATGAAATAAGCTATTTTAGTCCAAGGATTTGAGGGAGAGGCGGGGGGGGGGAGTTGAGTCCCCCTTGGCACACGGTGTAAGTGGAGTCATACACTCTCAGCTCGTAAATCATCCTCACTTTATTGGAAGGAAAACCCATGAGGTATATCCCTTTCATGAGCCTCCCCATGTGAAGGTAATGAGCACTGTAAACACACTATACAACCCTTGCCTATCCGCTCTTAGTGTATCTTTATTAATGTCTGGAGTTTGCAAAGGCTGGTTGAATTATCTGGCATTTACTGGACTTTAAAATATGGGAGATGTAGGCCAGGGAGGAGAAAATCCACTATAGCGATGGGGTGAATCATTATGCCTAAAACCAGGTGTTAAGAATGGATGAGTCAGTTGGCAGCTGTTCTTTATTTCTTTGTTTAAGCCAGCAATTGACATTCATCAGCCTTTATCTGTCTCTCTGGGACTGTTGACTTCTGCCTGCTGAGTGAGATGAGGTATTAGTGAGTGCAGGTTGAGTCTGGCACAGGTTTCAGACAGGGATCTAGATCAGCCTACTGGAGTTACTGGCTATCCCATCTACTACAGGAAAATTCTGTAACTTCCCATGTGAGCTATTATTCACTGCCTTATGTTGTATTCTTGGCTGATGCCCTTTGTTTTAACGTAAATATTTACAGTGTTTACTTTGCTTGGTGACCCGAGTTTACTGTATGTGTGTGTGCACTTTGTGTGAATCGGTTGTTCAGCATGTGCGTGTGTGCGTGCATGCATATTCTGTATGCACGTTAGCCTACTATAGCCCCCACCCTCCCAAAATGGGGACCTCTACATTTCCAGCAGTGTTGCTATAACAACTCACCATTAGACATTGAAACAGATGCACAGACATCTCATAAAAAGAAAACACAAACTTGCTTGTCTTATGCATATGCAGGCACACTGAGACACACATTATATAGAGTGGACCCTTCTTCATAAATATGTACGCACACACACACTATCTCTCATACACTCACACATGCATGTGCACGCACACACACACAATAAAATGTCTAACTAAGCTGAGTGGTAAACTCCCTAATCCACTTGGATGCTTTACACTTCACTTATAGTAAATGACCCACAAGAGTACTTCTCTCACCTATATAGCAGCTGTTAAAGCAACCAAACACTAAAAGCAAAACTCAGGTATTGCGCTTCCAAAAAGTGTATTAGCTTACAATCACTGACTCTCCATGCACTAATGATGACTAGGGCAGCAGTGTAGCAGGTTAGGTTCTCGCCCATTTAGAGGCAAGTCATTCTTACTGATGGGGAGGCTCTGGCCCATGTGTTGGGGACTGCAGGCAACATGGACGTCCTCTCTGTGTGTGCAGTCGTGGTGGAGCCACTCCCTCCTCCGGCACAGGAACAGGCCGGGCTCTCTTCCCGTGCAGCTCACGTCGTCCAATAGGATCGGACCTGAGCTCACCCCAAAGGGCGGGGCCCAGGTCGGGTCTAGACCGTCCGAGACGAGTGCCTCGCCCGACCTACGAGGTTCATTCATGAAACGTTCGTTCACTCAGACACAGCTGTCTAGAAGCCGTATGTACTGTGTGCGTTTTTTGTGTGTGTACACTGTATGTGTTTGTGTGTGTGTGTGTGTACTCTATGATTGTGTGAACACAATACCTATATCCGAGCTGCCTACACACCACATGTGTGTTGGAGGTGGTCCAGCCGTCGTCACACACTGTGCCCCACTGGCCGTTGTAGAAGACCTCCAAACGTCCCTTGTGCTCCGCCGTGCCCCCCGCCAACCTCACTGTTCCGTCTGGGGACAGAGAGTGTGTGACCTAATTATAATAGCCTCTTTTACAGTGACCCTGACACTGATCTAAACATCCACCCAACCTCACTGTTCCGTCTGGGGACAGAGAGTGTGTGTCCTAATTATAATAGCCTTTTCTACAGTGACCCTGACACTAATCTAAACCTCCACCCAACCTCTTTGGGACAAATTCAATTGCATTTGAGTTTGAGCCAATCAGATTCCTGCGGTTGATTGTTTTGCATTGTGTGTGTGTAGGTGTCAACTAAGCAGCGTATTGTTTTTAAATAAAACTCACTCAAAACGTGCGTTTCCAAACAAACTGGGGCTTATTATTTTGGGGTATTGTGGACGCAATTATGGAGTTCCCCTCTTTAAAGTGAACACCTTGCATACCTATGCTAGTTAACTCACCGGTTGAATTGACGAGGAGGGATGTTGTGTTGGCATTGCTTGTGTCGGTAAAGGTGTTGTGTACAATGTTTTTAAAATGGCGTTTCTTTTGAACATTTTATTTTGATTACACTTCTATTTAACATTTGAATGTTTTTCTTATTGTTATTCTTTAACTTCCTATCCTAGTGGTGGTCTGTGTTCCATGTGTAATTGTTGTTGTTGTTGTTGATCAACATAAATCTCAAAGAGTCTGCTATTTTTGCCAGGTCTCTGGTTTTAACCTCATTGAGATTGTCTGGTTAAATACAGGTCAAATAAAAGACAAAAATTAATAATAATAAGGATAATAATATGGGTGCAGGGTTCCAGCGTACCAGTGAGCCGGCTGCAGGAAACTCCTGCGTCTTCTGAGTGGAGACAGTTGTGCTCCCCCCAGGGGTTCTTGGCACACTGGTCCAGTGAGAGCTCGTTGCCCGTGCAGCGCACCTCGTCCAGCCACATGCGGCCCGAACCTTCACCATAGCGCGCCTGGGCCCACGCCCTGGCCACACCGCTGCCAGGAACATAGAAGGAGAACTGCTAACTGTTGCTAATGTTGACAGCTAGGTCTTTTAGCAGATGGTTCTATACAGCTAGCAATGAGAATGATTTACTTTGAATATTATAGGTGGAGTTACTTAATATGCTGGAGAAAGATTGCTGATATTTAAACTCCAAACAAAAACGCCTCTCCCTTCAATGTCATAGGGTGCTCCATCAGAAGCTCCGCCCCACACATTGGAAACACATTGACAAGACAAGCATAGTGTTGTGTGTTGTCTGCCCCACTTTGTTTGTCGTTTCTATTTACAAAGCCAGGGCTATGTAGAAACCAAATGTTTATTGTTTCAGCAAGCACACAGAACGGACAGCTAGTGAAACTCTTACCCAAATTTAAGAGGCGAGTAGGGATTGTGTGTCTGGTTCAAGGATGCTAAAAGGTAGACCGGGTTGGAAGTTGAACCCACCATTTCCTTCTTATACTGTGCATTGGAATTAAAATCATAAAGAATGTGTGAATGCTCTCTCTCTCTCTCTCTCTCTCTCTCTCTCTCTCTCTCTCTCTCTCACACACACACACACACAGTGATACTGCCATGTACGCATAACTCCATGGTGCTAACATCCACCCAGAGACAATGAATGTGATTCTCTGGCTGACACCCACATCTCCTTCAGTGCAGTCTCTCCCTGCTGTTTCTGAATGGTGAGAATACTTCACATTCTTGTTCAGAGAGAGAGAGAGCGAGAGAGCAAGAGAGAGAGCTAGACATCCACATCGTCTCATCCCAACGGTCTTGCCTATCCTGTCTTGTCACTTATTATGTTCGCCTATGTGCTATGCTTGGTTGGGATGCATGTAGCTGTGACCATCTGTGTGTGTGTGTGTGTTGGGGGGGAGTTCCTCACCTCAGTCCCAGCTGTCTGCACACCACCTCTGCGTCGCTGTCGTCCCATTGGTCGTCACAGACAGACCCCCACTGACCGCTGTGAAACACCTCCACCCTGCCCTCTGACCCCAGGTGACCTCCAACCAGCCGCACAGGGAGTGTCTCTGATGCACACACACACACACACAATGTGGCTTAATTATCCATTAATGATAAAACAAGGTCAACTTAAAGAGAGTGCTCCATTGTGATTCCAGTGGAAAAGATCAAACCCCTTACTTTCTAGTGTGGATGATAGGACCTTTATTTAATTGTTTTTAAAAATAGCTGCTATGGATAAAAGCATCTGTTAAATGCTGTAAATGTAAATGAGAACAATTCCCCATAGCCTCACTCTCCTGCTGTTTTGTTTCAATAAGCCATTTATTTGACTTACAGGTAGTAATTGTATGCACATTTTAAACTCACGATACAAAATACCTGAGCCAATACACAATACCTTTGTTTTTCCTACTACAATTACAAAAGTCCCTTGATAAAAAGCAAATACTTTGATTGTGTGCTGCCCCTTTAAAAGTCCCACCTATTGCCATGAGTCCCATTTATTGCCGCGACACCCACCTTGTTGCTTGCTACAGGTGACGGCTGCGGCCAACGGACATTCTCCTCCATTCCAGGACGTCCTGGAGCACTGCAGCAAAGATGACTCCGCCCCCTGGCAGTGGACCACCCGCCAGTGGACCTTGGCCACGCCCGGTCTGGACAGGGGGGAGGCCCGGGCACGGCCGGAATATCTACATGATGTTGAGGATGCAGGGTTGGTCGGTCAGTGTACTGTAAACCAGTACTGTAAATCTATATATGTACATCTTTAAATATAGCAAAACAGCTTTTGTAATATACACTCTGAAAAAAAAAAGAGAAAAAATTAATACAGACCTGCCACCCTCAACTCCACTATTCCTATAGGGTTTATACCACAAACATCATAGGCTAATAGCAGCAAGTAGCAGCTTTCTCTACATTACATTCATTTGAATTAGAAATAAGCTTCTTTTGAATTGCAGCTGCAATAGCCTGTAACCTTCAGAGGGCAGTAACAATGCATTATGCTGAACCTAGTCACTGTAAAGCCACTATAATAACGTGGTATCTCATCCCATTGAGATAACATGACAGTAATCGTCAGATGATCTAGGTCGGATTATTCCTCAATAAAATAAAATTCTGACATTTAAACTGATTAGCAATACTTAAACTGACATATATATTTGTTTTTATGATCAAATTACTTTTGTTGTGTTTTACAAACTATTTGAGTTAATTTAATTCAAAGAGCATTGCAAAAAAGTAAGTTTATCATCAACAATTTTGTGAAGAACCACATCAACCAAGCTGCAAGATTTTTATATATATA
>JAODUH010039231.1:0-20912 GCA_027564835.1 Typhlichthys subterraneus | reverse complement strand
TACACAATTCGTGTGGATGACATATATTGAAGTAAAAACGGCGAATTTCGCCGAAAGGTGACAAGTTTGCACCCCTGGCTGCAAAGGTGATGTGTTGCACTGCGTGAGGCAAATGGTGGTCACACCAGATACAGGACCCCCCCCCGGACCCTCCCAATAGTGGAACTGCACATTTTGGAGTGGTCTTTTATTGTGGCCATCCTAAGGCACACCTGTGCAATACTCGTGCGGTCTGATCTGCTTCTTGATGTGCCACACCTGTGAGGTGGCTGGATTATCTCGGCAAAGGAGAAGTTCTCACTAACACAGATTTAGACAGATTTGTGAGAAATAAGCCTTTTGTGTACATAGAGAATGTATTAGATCTTTGAGCTAGATTACAGCAACTAGTTACTGCCCAACACTGCTAGTGACCCTTCAACTCTAAACCTCACCAACCTGTTTTTGGCTGTGACCACATGCACACCAGGCATAACGTTTTCCAGCTGACAGTTTGACCCAGTAAGGCAGCCTAGCAGCAACAACAGGTTTTGTGGACTGGAAGCAGCAGAGTATCTGAAACAATTTGATCAACCCAAGGAGGTTAACTATAAAATACAAACAGATGTAATTGTATTTATACAATAAATACAACTTTTATATAAGCAAAAGAGGACAACATACAACTAAATTATATGGTCCCCAGCCCACTCTTATTATTGTTGTTATGGACTGTCATTTTCCACCCTCACTACCAGTATAATATAGGGGAGTATCTTAATGAAATAATATGCGATGACACTCAAAAACGTTAAATGTGACGTATTTCCACGAAATACGTCTCCAAACATTTAAATAGCATGTTGGTGAAAAGGTGACCACTGTTAGCAGGTTAGCAATCATCTTACCATCGAAGTAGAGATAGGCAAACGTCGATGATGTCTGAAAGTTTCCATACATCCATTTCGTATTAGACTTGCAATCATTTTGTCGACTTTGTTTTGAATGAGAAACTGGTTTACTTAGGTGATGAATTAGTGCAAACAAATCAGCCTTGATACATGTGAAGATTTGCAGATCGCGGCGCAGAGCCGAAATACACACGGAGAATAGCCCAGTGCTGTAGCATGTTCCACTAGCATGCCCCGCCCAGATCCCCGCAGCTGCCCAGTCCCAACCATGTGGAACACAAAGTCTATTATTATTTTTGTTACATTGTGTTGTTTTATGTAAGTGGACCTAGTCTTGAAAGTGTTCGAAGACCGTGATGATGGCCCTTATTAAAATGTTGTATTTAACAATGGTATATGTATTATAGGTATTGTCTAATATTGCGTATTTATTGACGTATGGGAATTATTAGTTAAAAAAAAAGAATTCATAACCCAAGAGAAATTGTAAAACAAGCCAGTAAAATACATTTATTGACAAAAAAAATTCAATTGTCTTAATCAGTCCATTTAATTTTACACACAAAAATATCAAAATACTTTAGCCTTCAGGGCAATTAATCTGAATATTGTCAAATTACTTCTGATCAAATCTCTCAAACAAATACACTGTACAATGACAACATGTTAGTCCTCTTTAAATTCAGTGCTCATGTAATTAAAATTTTCAGGGAACAATGCATTTGAAATATATGCATAGTTATTACTTGGTATTTAGCAATAGATTAGAGACTTCACTGCATTATATGCAGTTGACAACAAGTAACTCCATCTCCGTGTAACATCCTTCAGATCCAGGTGCTTAAACATAATGTAATACATACAATGTACACAATACAACATTCATAGCATGGATTATCTTGGTTACCCAAACTACAAAGCTTAAACGAATGAATGTGTTTTACACAAACATTGCACAAATAATATAACTTTTATTTAATCAAAATTGTAAAAAAACATAAAACAAATAATCAATAATAATATTAATAATAATAAAAACAATATACATGTGGGCTTAAGAATGCCCCAGTGCAACACAAGAAAGAAACTCCTTCAAAAGTCCTTTGCAGTACTTTTACAGTCAAGCTCTTTGACATGTTTTTTTAAACATTTTCTTTAGGTATGAAATTACTTAAAATATAAACATACTTGGTAAGTTGCTGATGTCTAAATGTCATGTCAACATTTAGGCTCAAGGGGTATTAACATAACATTCTCCTTAAATCATTGCTACAGTATCTTCCTTCACCTAATGGATTGCTTAACATTCCTTAATAACACACATTAGCTACAAACAGAACAATCTGATATCACATCTGTGGGAAATCATGTTTGAGACTGCAAACAGAAATGTACAAATATTTACAAAGGCCTGAACCCGTTAAAGAACTGAGGAGAACATATTACAAAATAAATTCCATACATTGAGTTTCAGAGATATATATTTGTGAGTGGCCTTTGTTAATAAATTAACTTAAAAAGTAAAATGTATAGGAAGGAGAAAATCTTAACAGAGCTTGTTTTGGCTTGTTTTCTGAATTTGGGATTCAAAATAGTCCAGCAGTAAAGGCCAACAAGGTGTGCTATACAGCAACTACATTGGTATCCAACTGTCCAATAGCCGATAACAGGAACACTTTAAATATTTTAATTTAACTAATCTTAATTTAACAATGACAGAACAGCACTTCAACAATAGATTACATTGTTTTGCTGTCTTGTTTGCTGTTCATAATTCCTATGACATGTTTGCTGTTTATAATTGCTATGACAACATTGTGTGGGTGAAGTGGTAGAATGTTCATTAAGTATAGTTTCTCAGTGCTTCAAAACACAAAAAAAACATTGCATCTTCCTAATCTTAAAACATACATAATACAAAATTGACAAGAAATTAAACTTAAGTTATAACTACTGTTCACAAATGTTACCAGTTGAAAAGTCTTACCTATGGAAAGTATAAATGGGTATAGTATAAGTGCATTCCATTATCTAAATCCTTCATGTATCCAATATAAAAACACTATCAAAACAACATAAAAAGCCTTTGGGCTTCATTTATCTAGAATCATTAAGGCATTAACTATCCAGTATTGCTAACAGAACAACTAATTCCTGGGCAATATATGTACAAACAAATCCCCAAACCTTCAGACAGAGTGCAAAATATTGATATAAATTAAAAACTTGTCAGTCCCTAGCGGCCTATTGAGTACCAAATATATTTAAAGCTCCCACGGACAAAAGATATAGCAATACATCCTTATGAGCTAATGAAAAAAGTACTTTAACTGTTCAGACTGGATCCCTAGGAGCTTTTAAATTAATATGCAATTCGTGGTTACTCTGGTTCGGGGAGCCCCCATTAAATATGGCAAATACATACTGTATACAGCCTTAAATTATAACAGAACATGCTTTTGCTTACTGTATTAATCTACACAAAATCTGCGTAAATCTACGCACATTTTGCATAGATTTGAGTAAATTAAATTACATCAAATACATGTGTAATTTCATAAAGTAAAATATTGTCTATAGGGGCCTTGACGTTATTGTGTGAATAGCTAATTTGCTCTGTTAGCTGTAACATGCAAAGTGCATACTAGTTTAGAGAATATAATTAATTCTTACTTACAATTTCCAAATGTTTGGTTTTGTCTTAATAATCTCAATAGCAACTGGTAGGTCATAAACCTTTCTATACTTTTTTGAAGGGTTTGATAAAAACAATAACATATTTTGATGTGGGTCCTGCGCTATTATTAAAGTTAGTATCAGACTCATTTGGCTTGTTTTCATTATTGAGATACTTGGCATTTTATTTCCAGTGAAGATAGCAGTTTATAACATAAAGGCTACCAAACATCAAAATAACGAAGAGGAGGAATCGGTTGAGGAAGAGGTTAACAGAAAATAGCCTGAGTATAGAATTTACATCAGTGTTCTATAGATATAGGACCAATATGTTGAAAATGGTGGTATTGTCATAATTTAAATAATAGGAGCTTGAGACTATGACATACAAAAATGGAATAAAGTCTAAAAAGTGTATAAATAAAACGGAAGACAAAATTTTAAGGAAGACTGTTGAGGTTTCAGGAGGAGGCAGAAACCTATTACTCTACAGATAGGATGGGATGGCTCAGCCGTGGGGAAAACAAATAATGGTCAGTGCTTAAGAAGAACAGACATTGTGACCCACCAGAGTTCAAGCTCAGAGGCAGGACGCACTCTCAAAGCCTGGACAACTACTTCAGCAATATAGAAAGATCCCAGCCCCGCCCCGAAAAGCAGTCCGGTCGGTCTAACCAACACATTAGTGCAATTTTATTAGAGACCACTGACTGTATCTATGTTCTCTGAAAGCTGCCTTAACAAAAAAAACATGAGAAGAACATCTGATTTCAATGAACAGAAAAAGTCACCCTACTTTTAAGTCCATCCCATATACATTCATTCGAGAGGGGGTATATGATAGAGATGACAGACAAAAATACATAAAATAATGAATTTATAAACAACCTCGTTTCTCAATGGCGTCTGAAGATTTCTATCCCGATCTTAGCTGCCCCCAGTTCATGTTGAGGTGTTAGCCATTTTTGTCACTGTTCTTCTCTCCGGGCTGAAAACAACAACAACAGATTTTTCTCCACCACAAAAATACAAAATATAAGGAATAAACGAGACAAGCTGAATGGGGTGAGAACCAGAGGAGCGTAAATGACATGTCTCCAACCTTACAGGAGGGCCAAAACAACATTTGAAAAGTCTCATTCCAGTTTCATTCAATTTCGTATAAAAGCATGGGCCAATCTGATGACAATATGTACAATGTATTACATGAAGTTTAAAAGAAATAACCATTTACACACATTTAAACACTTTGCTTCACAATGCATTTAGATGTGTGAGGCACTTCTCACCCCAGGCTTATGAAGTGCTGCCTCCTGCAGGCCAAACAGGGCATTGCCTTGGCTGCCCTGCAGGGGCGATGTCATTGCTGACGAGAGTAGGCTGGGTGACTGGGCGATCATGGGAGAGGCTGGCGTGGAGGAGAGCCCCCCCGCCAGTGTGAGGCGCTGTAGCTCCCTCTGCCTCTGCTGCTGCAGCATCTGATAAACCACCGCCTGCTGTTCCTTTATAAAGGGAGGAAACGAGACAGGGATGTCACCATAGACTGTGTATATAAATGGACAAACCCTCTGTGACGTCACCATAGACTGTATATATAAATAAACAAACCCTCTGTGATGTCATACATAGACTGTGTATATAAATGGACAAACCCTCTGTGACGTCACCCGTAACTTTTCTAAATAACATATTTGAACACAGCGCTGTGCTGGCTCTGGATTTCACCATCATTGCAGTATATGTAACGCGCCCTCTGTATGGCCCCTTTCATTATAATGGGATACATTTATGGCTAATATGTATTTTTAACTGATGAGTAAAAAATAATTCACCTCCTGTACAGTTTTCATGAAGGGGCGACTAGCTATAGGGACCAAAACCATTTTTAAACCAGACTATAAACATGTCTGTCTGTCTGTCTGGATGTCTCTCTGTCTGTCTATTACCTGTCTGTCTGTCTGCCACAGAATTTAAAAAAATATGAGTACAGTCAAAGCATGCTTTTCTATTTGGATGTATTTATATAGCTATATACTGTATAGTATATACATAATGTAGACAACAATACTTTTATTTTCCAATCTTCTAAAATTATTTTATCTTGGTTATGTAGGCTTTAACATTTGCCTGTGGAACTGAATTATAATTCCAATGAGAAGAAACGACTGAATAGTTTGTTTCTCAAAAATAAATCTATTAGCAGTTAAAATATATTTTTTTATGTGTGGATATAAAAAATGGGAATATTTCCTAAATCCTAACTATAAATATACGTATATTGTATATGTATGATTGTACGTGCGTTCATATATATGTGTAAAAATGTTGTGTCAATAGAAGTTGTCATTACAGGAGTGAAGTTCTGCGACGTGAGGAACTGCTGCAGCTGCTGCTGGAGTAGAAGTTGCTTCTGTTGCTCTGACAGGAGTAAAGACCTGCAACACAGCCATCAACACACCTTCACCACACAGTCAGCTACTAGACCAGACAAGGCCCAGCGTACAGCCTGACCCCAGCAAACAAGCACTAACCACAGGTTCAAATGAAAGGAGTCAGCTGGCAGACATAATACCAATGTGCCGGATCAAACAACAATCCACTGCTGGTCATACAAACTTGATCCCTGTCTCACCTCACCAGACGGTGACAATCACAAGTGAGGGATAATTTAGATAAATATGTTATTCCTAGCTAGCTATATCTTAAAGCAGATCTGTACAGTATGTTGCTGTGCGTAGTTATAAATATGAGTATTAGGTCAACTGAAATTACACCAAAAACTCACAAATCTCTTTATATTAACATTATTGCAGATCATATAGTCATTAATACCCTGCAAAAAATCCAGCATAAACCAGCATGAATTCCATGCATGTCCATGCTAGTTCATACTGGTTAATGCTGGGGTAGTACTGGTCCAGGCTGGTTCATACTGGTTAGTGATGGGGTAGTACTGGTCCAGGCTGGTTCATACTGGTTAGTGCTGGGGTAGTGCTGGTCCAGGCTGGTTCATAATGGTTAGCATGAGATGCCGGGGTACCAGCAAACCAGCATTACATGCTGGTTCCAGCATGCAAAACATACCTTATGCTGGTGACCAGCAATGCTGGATTTTTAGCCGGGTATGTAGCAGTACTACCCCAGCACTAACCAGTATGAATGAGCTTGGACCAGCATGGACTTCATGCGGGTTTATCCTGGACTTTCTAGCAGGGTAGTCAGCTATTGTAAGCTAATTGTAAGAAAATACACCCTTTGTCAAATTAATTATATATCACCTCGCATTTCGCTAGTTTGCCCTTCTCTGTGTGCACTGAACAAACAATCCAGTGCGTCTACACAGCCCTGGCTCCGTAAATAGGAACATAAATAAAGTGGCGAACACTGCTCTCGACAACAATGCCGCTTGGCTTCACAACGTGTTTGAATGTGTGGGGGCGGAGCTTCTGAGGGAGGGTAGCAAGCGTTCTCGAGAATGACTAACCCTGCCTTTAACTCGGCAAAATGGGAGAGGTACATACGGGCTCTTGGGTAGCTGGAGACCTTGAGCCAGTGCCTGTGGGTTTAGAGGAGGGGGCTGGGGCCGAAGAGCCGGGAGAGCGGACTGAGGGGTGTTCTGCACCGGCGACTGAATGACCCCACTCAGACAACCCAGCACACCGTTCAGCTGGGGGCTTCCCGCGAGGGAAGGCATGAGCCCGCCCACGGCAGGCAGGGTGGAACCGGCGCCAGCCTGGCTGATGGCCCCCAGCCCGTCACTCAAACCACGGCCCAATCCGTTCAGCAGGGGCTGTCCGAAGGAGGCGGGGCTCTGCTGCGGAGGAGGGGTGCTGTGTAAGGACAGGGAGGAGCTACTGCGGGAAGGGCTGCCAGAGTGGAGCTCCTGTAAGGGGGAGAGGAACAGGCGTTGGTAGCATGGTGGCAGCGTGTGCCGTTAAGAAGCACTCAATCAGTGTGGCATGAACAAGGAAAGCACTGATACTTAACCTCAGGTAAGGCTACTAAGCATTAGACATCACACGTGGAAAGACCTACAGACCCTCACCTCAGAGGAGGTGATGAAGGAGGTGTCATTCAGGAAGCAGCTTTTGGACAGAGGGCTCTTATTGGTGCTTAGGGGGTCTAAGAAGAGGAAAGGCACAAACGCATTGACTTGAACAAGCATGTACTCTAATCGCCAGGGTTTCCAGTCTTTGGATTTCCCGTCTAACGGATTAGGTCGAGGAGCTAAATGGAATGGAAAGAGCACGAGTAGTGCAGAACAATAGCCGTTAATATGTTGCCATCGTGAACCCCCACTGCTCATCACTGAGGGTGAAAAACACTATTTAACGTGGCCTGGAGTCCAGTCTTGCGGGCGCATTAGGATTGTCGGGTATGGTTGTAATTATTGTCTTTGTGGAATGCTTTGTAAGGCCAAAGCACTTCAAGGAAGCGGGGCTGAACGTCATGGCTAAGTGCCCTACGTTTTTGCCCTCTATCAAAGCCCTTAATGGCAAGAAAGCCAGAGGCCAACTCCTGTAACTCATTTAATATATTTAACTCTACACAGGTACTTTTCTATGTTATATTAACTGGTTGATGATAGTCTGTGTATACACTGTATGTCCATATATAGCCTGCTATTTTGTAGGCTACATTCCACAGCAGATATTGTATTGTATAAGTAAAGGTGTTTTCTTCTGCCCATTCAATAAGGTCACATACATTACGATGGTAAATAAGATGCTGTTCCAACCTTCCGGCCACTCAAAGTGCTTTACAGGATTTCCTCACACTCACCCATTATCTTGCTCAAGGACACCTTGGCACTTGGTTAGGAATTAGTGGGGTTCAAACCAGCGATATCTCACACACACACCGTTTTACCCACTGCGTCATTGTCGCAGACACGATCCCCTTGTTGGGGCGATCAAGTCAGTGAGTGAGTCTGTCTGTCTGTCTGTCTGTGTGTCTGTGTGTGTCAAGTCAAATCACGTCAAGTATATGTATATAACCCTTAATCATATTACAGTCTCAAAGGGCTTTACAAGCCCAATTTTCACATGAAAACAAACAACTTTCCTTTAAACCTGCTCCTTCTCCCGGGCAAGGAATATTGGTCATTATGACTGCTCGAGTAGCCGACAGAAAAAACGAGTGAGTACTTTTATTCGGGGAAGGGGGTGAACTCGCACATAAAAGAAACTCGCAGTATATTACTGGGTCATAACATCCACGAAGCATCTACAAAAATACTAGGATACCGTATCGTGCGGAAGCAGAATGCAGAACAAGGGAGTGAGAGAGAAAAACAGAATGGTGTTGGTACGTGTATTACCTTAAAACACACGCCATGTGTTTGTACACACGTCCGTGATCTCTCAGTTTATTCAAATAATCACAAAATGGTAAGAACAGAATTTTCATAAAGTTACGATTTAATTGAAATTGAAAGTTTAACTAAGATGTTGATGGGATGACAGGCAGAAAGCATTGTTTGGATAGGAACCATTCGGCTTTCTGATTGGTCAGACTGCATCAATCAAACCTGTTGATTGAACCAAACACATCTTGCACTCGAGTACCCGTTCCCATCCCTAGAAGGGACCACAGAGGGAGGAATGTAGTGGTCATTTAAATGACAGATGCTCTTCCTCCCAGGCAGGGAAAAACTTCAGTAAAAACCATGTGTTATTTCTTTTTTGTGTGTGTTTGTGTACATACAGTATGTTGTCTTTTGCATTGAAAAAGGAAACGTATTTAATGATGCCGGCTGTATTACGCTGCAACATAAATAAACAAAGTAAAAAAAAAACACGTGTGTCTGTCTAAGGTGGAGGGGTGTGACCTCTGACCTTGGGCTGAGAAGAGGTTGATGTGGGCCGGGGCGTGTACGGAGCCTTGGTGCACCTGCAGGGGGAAGGGCAAGGCCAGGTCCACGTTGAGCAACTGCAGGCGTTCCTTCTTGGCCGTCAGGCCGAGGATCTGGTCCTGGAGCCGCTGGTTCTCCTGCTGCAGGGAGTGGAGCGACTGGAGCATCTCCACGACTACGGGAGCAACAGAGGGAAGGTGAGACGGGATGCAGCAGGGGGGGAGGGGAGGGACGACTTGTCCTTCTTTCTGTTTAGACGTATGAAGATGATTTCCATTCAGAAGAAAACAAGTCAGAACTAGGCAAGCCTTCTGTCTACAGTACACGGTGCATTTCCGCCACCTACTGTCTACACGGTGCATTACCACCACCTACTGTCTACACGGTGCATTACCGCCGCCTACTGTCACATGCCCTGCATGTTGTAGATGTCTCCCTGCTCTAACACACCTGATTCAAATGAATGGGTCGTTATCAATCTCTGCAGAAGCCTGATAATGACCCATTCATTTGAATCAGGTGTTTGGAGCAGGGAAACGTATAAAACATGCAGGGCAGCGGCCCTCCAGGACCAGGATTGCCCACCCCTGGTCTACACACGGTCCAGCAAAAAGGAGTGTGCAGTGCTTATTTGTCAAATTATTCAAGGAAACTTGGGCTATCATTGGTTTAAACGCAGGGTTAGTCATGCTTGAGAATGCTTGCTAACTCCAAGCTCAAATATAAACAAACTCCCTTAGAAGCTCCGCCCCACACATTGAAACGCATTGCAAAGTCTAGGGCATTGTTGTTGTAATTGCTGGGGTTTTTTTTCAGCACGCACAGAGAACGGTAAGATAGCGAAATGCAAGGGAATATTTTTTGAATTTGACAAAAAGTGTCTTAGCTTACAATTAGCTGACTATACTGTTTATAAAAAAAGAGGCACCGCGTTTGTGTAATTCTGTTAGGCGTCAGAGTAGCTATCTTGATGTTTGGCAATTGTGCGCCCTACTGGGACAGTCTGGTCACGTTTGAACGGGCTTGATTAATTCAACGCCTGCTTGTGTCTACCCTCTGCTTTTACAGCCACGCCCGCCCACTAACGCAGGTCTTCTTGTGGCATGTGTTTGCACCTGCCTGTGCAACGCAGTTCCCTACCCATGCCCGCCCGCTTCCTCCATACAGTAAATATAAATAGAAACCACACTGGTTTCTATTACAAGTTCACAGAACAGACACACAGTAGGTATACTTTCAACATACATTTTGTTAGACAAACTCTATGCTACCAAGAAAACGAGTATTAAACATTATTCCAGCCATGTGTTAAAAGTAAAATGCGTACACGTCGGCGGGCAAATGAAGCGCATTAAGACTGTAACCCAGATAAAGAGCTGTATGTGAATAAACTTCACTTCACAAAAGACAACAAAAGGAGATGAAAAGGCACTTGGCGAGAATGGCAAACTAGACAAACAATGAGGCGGAGAACTAGGGAGAGGTATCCAGGCCCTCACTCACTGTTGACGCCCATCTCCCCGTTTCCGTGTTTCTCGAGCAGCAGCTCAATGTGGGAGCTGGCTGGAGGAACGTTCTCCGGACGAACTCGAATCCCAGGGCCCATCCCATCCCTATGGTCAAACAGCAGAGGAAGACAGCTCATGGGAGACCTGCGAGCGAAAGGAGAGCACCACAGAGGAAGAATGCTGAAAAGCTTAATCGTCATCAACCACCGTAGTCAAATCATATGTAAACATTTGGGCCGGTGGCAACCAGCCTGACTTCCTTCATCCATTTAAATGTAGCTTCTGAAACAGTAATATAGTGGACAACCTACATACATTATGTGGACACGGCAGGTCTAGATATCTGCCCTGTTGAAGAGTTTCCTGAGCATGTCACTAAAGTAAATGCACGTCCTGTACAAACACAATGCAGAGCCCGCAAAGTCAAGGTATGTCCAGACAGTGGATTTGTGTCTGGACTTACCCTGACTGAAACCTGCTTTACATAAACGTTTACTCGGGGAGAATCATCATGTGGGTGGCTCAATCTCCTCCTCACATAATAATAGTAATAGTAATAGTAACAGTAAAAGAAATATTAATACTTTATTTAAGTGCTGCAGCTCAAAGTGCTTTATAGAGAGGGGTTACATGCACGATCGTGCTTCCCACAAGAAAATACAGACATGAAAAACACAGGCATTATACAATTCCTAAAAATAAACCCCTATGTGCCCCTCCCCTTAAATGCTGCCCCACACTTTAGCAGCAGTTGTGTTTCAATCATGAGATATAATGAAATAACATGGGCTAAACTGTGGGGCAACACAATCTGTATGGAAGGTTATGGACTGAGGTTTACTGCGAGGACAGGCTTTCTCTCGGTGAATTCCCCTGACATGGAAATCGACAGTCATCGAGGTCAGACTCTGAAAGGGAGGCAAAAGATAACATCAGTGTTTATTTATGGTAAAGTGCAGTGACTCGGGTTTGCTAGACGGTTGCGTCGTTGTGAAAACTGTATCTGGTGTGCAATAGAAGGAGAGTTTTGAAACTAATCTAAAATCTACTACAGGGCATGTAATTCACACATCCTTCTGTGAAGTGTATTATGAAAACCAATGCCCTCTGTTTCCCTCCGTCTCTCTGTTACCTGGCAGTGAATTGTGGGCTTGGCTCAGTAGCGTTGGCAGTGTAGAGGCTGCGGAGAAACAGCTGGAAAAGAGTTGACTGGAAGTCATATTATCAGAAGAACTGGAACCGGTGAGAACCTATGAAAGAACATAATTTCAATAAGATGCGACACGTTAATCATAAACAGAATTCAGTCAAACAATCAGCTCATACACCCGCTGGAAACTATATCAAGTGGTCTAAACCATTCAAATAAAAATCCCATACATTTCAGACATCATCAGGATAAATCATAACACTTATTGGTTACTAAAAAACGATTGTTTCTTGGGTATTGCAAGTATTTAGTATCGGAAGACTCTCTGCTCTGTATGATATACTGTATACTTCATGTACATGTGTGTAATCTTTCAAGGAATGTCACAACTTCACACCTGATTATGAAAGTTGCACAAAACTGCAAATAGAAAAAGCTTTCATGAATGGGGAGCAGGCTGAATGATTATTTAAATAAATATGTTGGCACTTTATAACATGCTTTATATGTTCTGTTCCCATACAGAAACCTCTCTCTGGAAAACGGCATTGTGTTTTTCCGTTACCTGCGAGTTTGTGACAGAGTTTAGTGACGGGTGCGATAGAGTTGAAACGTGGGCTGGAAGAAGTCCTTTGGAGAGGGGAGTGCTGCACATGCTGCCACCTAGGGACAAGGAGGTGCTACATACACCTCCGCCACCAACTCCCGCTCCCAATGAGAGAGGGTCCTTCAGACTGGAATAGATTCCTTTAAAGAGAGCGGCAGAGAGAGACTCACTCAAACACATCCAATATAAAACATCCACTCGTGCACACACACACTAGGGCAACAGGAAATGTAAAGATAACAGCCATACACAATTGGAAAGTTTTGAAATTGGAAATATCCTGACTTAACACTTTGTCACGGAACACAAAACGTACACAGAGTGCACACAGACACTGGTCACAAAAGGCCCTGATTTGCTGAGCACTGGAGACCCGTACGCCGCACACACACACACACACCCACTCAAGACTCACCGGAGCCGAACAGCGGGTCGCTGCGACCTGCGGGAAAAGCGGCCCCCGCGGAGGTGGAGGAGGAGATGGGGAATGACGATGAAGAGGAGGTGACGAGAGGCAGAGAGTAGAGAGAGGAGGAGAGCGGCGGGGGGAGGGGCGTGGTCGTGGACGGACGGTGGTGACGCCGCTGCTCCTCGTCCCGCTTCCCGCGGTTCTTGCTTCCGCGCGGGCGCCCCGGCCCGTGGTGGCTCTTCTTGTTGCCGTGGTGCCTCCTCTCGCGGGGGGGCGGCAGTGGCGGCAGTGGCGGCTGCGGGGCCGAGGCCTTCTCGGCCGTGCCCGCCTCCTCCGCCACGAGGGCCGCGGCCACGTGCGGGGGCTTGTCGTGGCCCCTAGGGGGCTTGTGGTCCCCCGGGGACGACACCTTGCGGATCTTGCCGCCGCCGCCGCTGCCCGGCCCCGACGACGACGTGATGCGCATTATGGAGCCGAAGGTGGAGATGGTGACCTTGGTCTCGAACGGGCTGCCCACACCGCCGCCCTCTGACCTCTCGTGACCCTGGGAGCCGTCCGCCGGGGTCAGCGCCGGCGGCTTGTGGTACTTGCCGCTGCCGCTGTTGTTGTTCTTTTTCTCCTCCTCCTCCTCATCTTCGTCCTCCTCTTTTCCCTCTTCCTTCTCGTCCTCCTGGTGCTCCTCCCGGACGACCGTCCTCCGGTGGCGCTCCTTGCGGTCGTCGACGCTGTGGTTGTCCCCGGCTCGCTCGCTGTGGTCCCGCTCTGCGTGGGAGGTCGAGGAGAACTGGTGGAAGTTCTCCTGAGCTGAGGACAGGAAGACGTGGTGAAGACACCGGACACCTAGCCTGGTGAAAGCATACCTAACACTGTCAATCAGGGCTGGCCACGCCCCGTTGGGAAGAGACAACGGTCGTTGCCTCCTACTGGGTGTAGACCTCCTGTTCATTTTGAAACTATTGGAACAGCGTTTAACCAATCGGCATCGCTACGACTGTTCTGATCGCCTCATCTAGCTCTACCACCATTTCGAAATCAGTCTGACATCAGTCTGTTATCAGTGTGTTATCAGTATGCTATCAGTCTGTTATCAATCTGTTATCAGTATGTTATCAGTCTGTTATCAATCTGTTATCAGTATGTTATCAGTATGTTATCAGTCTGTTATCAGTATGTTATCAGTATGTTATCAGTCTGTTATCAATCTGTTATCAGTCTGTTATCAATCTGTTATCAGTCTGTTATCAGTCTGTTATCAGACTCACAGCAGACTGATATCAGACTGATATCAGTCTGCTGGGAGTCTGCTGTGAGTCTGTTATCATTTGGTACCTGTGTTGAAAGGACTGGAGGAGCAGGATGAGGAGGAGCAGCTCTTGCTAATGCTCCCTGGCTTCTTGCTCCGATGGCCATGGCCATGAGAGCTCAGCTTCTTAGACTTCCCATCACCGTCCTTGCTGCTGTGGTGACTGGAGATCTGCTGCAGGCCAGACAGGTTATGAAAAATATACTGTGCGTATATACTGTGTATGTATTGTATGTGTATGTATGTATATATGTATATATATACACTGTATATATATACATCTATACAAATATATACAATAACAATTTCTCACACCGAGGATTTTTTACTATATATACTGTGTATATGTGTGGTTGACATGAGGCCTGGTTTTTCCATAATCAAGTTATAAAATGTATTAAAATGTGTTTTCCCTCTGAGAAATATAAATAAATTATACAGAATTGTGAGTTTTATACAACTCTGTAAGATGAAAGAGGGTTTTTGGTTTGTTTATATTTTAGGTGAAACACACTAAATGTCCTGCGGTGTATCTGTAATATACAGTATCTGTATGTTTGAAGTAGGAAACATAAACATCTGTGAAATGAATCAGTACAACCTGGAACTTGTTAAAATACTATAGGCATTATTTTATGTACGTCTGTCTACTTTCCAAAAATAATGGTTTTAATTGCACAAGACTACTAAAACAATAATTAGAACAAGTTATACTTTGTAATAAAAATTGTGTCCTGCGGCGTAACATGGAAAATCATCTAAGTTTGAAATATCAAGAACAGGTATGGGGGGTCCTTTCATAAACCCTGAACCATGAATTCCCCCACATATTTAGCACTGATGTGAAGGTTGTAAAGTAAGTCTTAATCTCCTATAAAAAGGTTTATACTGTGTCAAACTGCAAACGTGTGCATTTATTCTCGTCCTGTAGTGTGATGGATCTATTGTGAGAAATTTTAAAGATACAATTTTCAAATGTTCTTAATAATGTAAAAAAAAAGAAGCTAGGAATCGAAGATTACTGTTATACTTCTTAGTTATAGTTGAGTGTTTTTAATGGTGTTTATGAGAGTGTTCGAATACTCGTTCGGAAATACCATCAAGTATTCCAAACCTGTAAAAGGTTATTCGGGACAGCCCTACACATTTGTCATATCTGCTATCGGTTCATACCTTGTCTATAGTGCCGGTCAGTGAGGAGCCAAGGCTAGCCGAAGACTTTTTGTGACGTTCCTTCTGCCGCATCTTGTCCTTGTGACTCTGAAAACATTTAACGTTGTGACAGAGAGTTCACTCTGGCACGCGGGGAGGGCAGGAGACCCTGTTGGTCCATAAAACACAAGCCCATACCAGAGAGAGAGTGGAATTTAACAGAGAGGGCTCAACGGAAGGCAATTCCGCATTACATTTTTGGATGGAGGGGAGTGGACTTTATGCAGACCACGATGAACTTACTTGCCATGCAAGTCAATGGGGAGGTCCACGGATTTCACCACACTATTCAAGTCAAGTCAAGTCGTTTTATTTATAAAGCACATTTAAAAACAGCAAAAGCTGACCAAAGTGCTGTACACATCAACTGCTGATTGCTATTGCTGATTATCTCTCTCTGGGGACGTTAATGTGTATCTTGAGTATATTACATTAATTCCCAAGTACCTACGATCAATCTGAGACCACAACAGTATTTCTGCAGCCAACAGTATTTCTGTTTTGGGCGCTGGCATATAGGCGCTGCCTATATGCCAGCCTCCACAGCAACATGCTGTTGGTGACACGCCCACTTAAGAGGCTTCCAATGAAATGCATTTCAACGCTCCATCTTTGTTATTGTTCAAATATCTTTGTCCATACCTTTCTCTGTCCGTGGTGGTGGTGTTTGTCCTGTGTGGGTGAGCTGGAGCGCCCCCTGGAATGGCTAATGGAACTACTTGTAGTATCACTGGAGCGTAATTTCTTCTGCTGTAGAAGCCCATAGGGCAGAGAATTAATTCACTTATTGTAATGCTTGTTAAAGGCCTCAGCAAATGGATTTAAAGCTAGTATATTGATACAAGCCGAAAGGGTCAACTGGACAGACTTAGGCCCCGGTCACACAGCTAGAAACGCAACCCCAGCAAAACCATTGTTCTCCTAAGGTACATGCCTGGCATGTGAATTTATTTCTGGCGCCACAATTCATGTTTTTCTGTGTGTGCGTTTTTTTTAAACGCGTATAAAATATTCTCAACTTTTCACCACAAGGCACGGAGTCACAATGCTCGTCAATGTAACGGTTGGCTGTGTGATCGATCGGGGGCCTTATGTAGTCAAAATAAAAGTCAGCACTGTTAATTTAACAGGGTTGCTTTTCTAACTGCTTTGGCTCCAGGTACCAGGACACAACGAATATTTCTCAGATAGCACAAGTGACAGTGAATTAAAAGTACACAATACTTTTCCTTCTGGAAAGGCACAGTACAGTATATGACTACAACCTGCCCAGAAACGAACAGTCGGATGCACACGAGTGACGTCGCTGCACCGTGTCTTACCATCCTGCTGTAGTGGTGTTTGCAGTAACCGCAGTACTTCACATTATCTGCCTCTGGGCCTTCTTCCTCACACAGCAAACCAGCCATCTGAGCGCTGCGGATTCACCAGGTCGGATATAAGAGGGAGGTTGAGACACACGCACAAAAGAAAACAAAGACCCCTGCTCCACTTAACGCAGCGAAAGTCACCTAAGCCGTGGATCAGCCGGGATGGATTAAGTGTCATGTCTCAATGCACAAAATCTGTTATTGCTACCTGATCTTGCAGAGCTGATTTGCAGCAGGTGAGGCTTGCATTGTACCAGGGACTTTCTATTATTGTCTAGACACAATCCAGATAGGAAAGCAGAGACCGTCCCTACAAAAGGCAGTAGGACACTAATAATGGTATTAGCTCTTTACTTTATATGCCCCATGAGTAGCTAGAGTATTTACATTCACTATAGTCAATCCAGCCCACACCACTGGTAAACATTTGATAAAGATGGGCGTGAACTGAGCTCTTAGGACCATTACTTTTGTTTCTTTTGTTAAGCAACCGCTGTACTGTAACAAACTCCTGCAGTTATTACGTTATTAAGACCAAATATACCATATCTCCTGGATAAACCTCTAGATCATAGGTCCTTGGATGATAATAAACACGTCTAGTCAAGTTAGCTTGAGGTGTATTTTTTTTTTTTAAAGTTTTTATTAAACCTTTATTTTAGCAGGAAAATGTACAGTACTCACTATTTTACATGAGTGTCCTGTATGTTTTGGTCTCTAACAAAGTTTGTGCAACTATGCAAACATGCACAGAAATAGTATAGATATTCAGACAATAAAAATAAGCATTTAGAGTACATAACTCAAAGTGTAAACCACTCTCTGAAATTACATTTAATGTGGGATGGGTTAGTATTTTCCCTTAATTATTTACATGAGACATTATTTAGTTATTTCTTTATTTATGTATTTGATGCTAACAAACAAACAAGTCATATAATCTGCTCGATTCGTCTGTAGACACCAAACACTGATTTTAAATGACTGTGTTTGACCCACACATGCACTCAAAAACATGAACACAAACACACACCGACACACACCGACACACACACACAAGCACACAGACACACACGTAATACACTCACCAGGTGACATGGAAAGCTTGTCTGCAGCCCTGTCTGTTGCAAGTCATGCAGGCTCCACACGCTGCCTTGCTCTCCCTGCCGTGGTCTTCACAGATATAACATGTCTGGTTGTGAAACAGCAAAGACATACTCATTTCATTAGCCACACTTTAGAACCATCCTTGTCCACGCTGCTTCAGAAGACTGGCTTTGCTTTGCTAATTAAAAGTATTTGTCGACGGTTTAAGTGAAACGCATACGACACTTTACACCAAGCACGTGCTAGGTGGCAAATTGTGCACACGCACGCACGCACGCACGCCATCAGCGCGTGTTTTCACCTCGCACACATTTTTCAGTGTGTGTCTGCACGCGCTCTCGCACATGTGTGTTGGGACACGAGGCCCTGCAACAGGTGCTGGATAAAGAAAACAGCCTCCCTCAATCTCTACTCGGTCTCTCTCCTCCACCCCCCCCCCTCACACTACAGTCACCTTTGACCTCCTACTGTAGGATGACAGCTTTGTAATGCCAAGAGGGGACCACCCGGCCGAGTAAAAAGAAAGGGCGCTTCTCCGCGTATCGCACTGCCCATTGAAACGCTGTGCAGGAATGTGGACGGCAAATCGGGATGAATGGCTCTCGCGGGGCCAAGCTGCTTGCAATTTACTGTAGCCGACCGGAGTAATGTGAGCCTGAGCTCACAGACTCACAGGCCACGCACGTTGCAGACTGTTACCGTAACATTGGAAGAGGCATACGGTACACACACACGTACACTGAGACAAAGCGTCAGAGTAGCTGCCCATGCACTGTGATTTGAGCTGTAATCCAATGATGTCAAGCGCTTTAAGTTTGTCTACTGAATATCAGTTTCTTGGTAATGTGACACCACTCAAACTGTTGCCTGAGTATGTGCTGGTGTCTTCTGGATACATAACACATGTACATATATGTTCATATACTACAAATATGGATGGCTACTGTATAATTATCTTCGGCCGAATCACAGTTATGCGGATATTCAGGCTGACCCCCTCCCTCTCGTGTGTTACTGCTTAAATAAGAGCGCTTTCACACTGTTTGGTCCATTTTAGTGGAGCCCAGGAGCATTTGCCGTGATTGTTTGGTTTGTTTGAGGTGGTGAGAAAGTTCATTTGACCACTGCTGCATGTGTGAAGGTAATCCAACTATACCAACTAAAAATAGTGCATTGTGGGTTGATTTTAGACACGATTGCCATGTAGAAAAGCAACAATAAAATTGCAAATCTAAGTCAGACTCACTGAAAGCACTCTGTGAAATATGGTCTTTACGACCATAGAAAGCACCTGGCTGTGGTCACTTACCAAAACACTGACACTGTGTTGAAATTATTCAGTGACTGATTGTTATAGACGGGGTTCAAGCCAGCCCTTGGCTAATCAATGCCATGTAAAAGGTTAAAAACGTAATCAACGATAGTTGCTTTTCGGATTGTTGAGGAAGTGTAGCTCCTTTGCGTGTGACCCTGCAGTCATTTCCCCACACCCCACCCCACCCTTCAAAAGGAATGGAAGGGGGTGGGAGGGTGGCTGTGAGATCACCTGTCGGAGCTGCCATCAAGTTGCCATTCAGCTGTTTCTGTTCGCATCCCTGACAGCGATTCGTCGAGCACCCTCTCTGTTTTCTGAGGCTAGCAACCACAACTAGGTTTGTGAAAACATTCCCAGAGTGGCGTATCGATTGAATGCAGCCTACACTGTGGCTCGGTTTGGTGTCAGCTCGATACCGACATGACCGCACTACTTTTGTTTTCATATCATCGTTGTGATCTTGTGGGCTAATTTAGCAAGAGCTGAGACCAACGGAGGAGCAAGCGTTGGAAAGTGTGAAAGTTTGGTGCACCGGAGAGGCTAATGGCTTCTAAAGTTGTGCTTGGCCTTATACAATTACCAGACTACTGTTTCCTACTGGGAATGGGTGAGTAACCGTTCTTTACCATTCTCTGTGTTTGTGAACAAAATAATCTGATACTTCTACACAGCCCTGGCATATGCTTAAAGGAAGGGTGAGTCACTCTTTCTAACTTCGAGCTCAAATCAAAACAGTATCACTCCATGGTCCTCTGTAATAATCTGATACTTCTACACAGCCCTGGCTCTGTAAATAGAAACATAAACAATGTGGCGAATACTGCTCGTATCAACAATAAACTCTATCACACTATATCTATCTATCTATCTATCTATCTATCTATCTATCTATCTATCTATCTATCTATCTATCTATACCTGTACATATATATATATATATATATATACTGTATATAAAAGATATTTTGTCATTATTGATTGTGCATTTGTGTTTCAAGTGTTTGTGTTGTGTACTTGTGTATGAGTGCATGTGCATGTCCATGCTTGTGTGTGTGTGTGCGTGTGTGTATGTGTCAGTGTGTGAGAACCCCGATACAGTATATCCTTGATCATATCTGTGTGTGTGTGTGTGTGTGTGTGTGTGCGTGTGCGTGTGTGTGTGTTTGTGTGTGTGTGTATGTGTCAGTGTGTGAGTACCTGATTTATCTCCTTGATCATCTCCAAGTGTTTGTACTTGTGTGTGTGTGTGTGTTTGCGTACCTTGATATATCTTTCATGGGGGACGTATTGCAGAACGATGGGCTCCATGGTGAGGACGTTGGCAAACTGTACCTCAGGGATGTAGAGGGCACACACAACATGTGCCCAACCTGATGATTAGAGCGCTGCTGTTAGGCTAGGTGAGAGGGTCACTATACTGTATATCTGCTGTTATAGGTGAGAGGGTCACTATACTGTATCTCTGCTGTTATAGATGAGAGGGTCACTATACTGTATCTCTGCTGTTATAG
>JAODUH010039219.1:0-37772 GCA_027564835.1 Typhlichthys subterraneus | reverse complement strand
TTTTTTTTTTGCCCCCCCCCCCCCCCCCCCCGGTGTGGGTCTACTTATATTACGGTATTTGTATATGCTCAGAACTCTACACTGTTTTTTTTTTTAAAGTGATGCAGTGCTCTGCAGATATGGATGTTCTATTCATCCTGGATGGGTCCTACAGCATGGGCAAAGGCGGTTTCGAGAGGTCCAAACACTTTGTGCTGAAACTCTGCCGAGCACTGGACATAGGACGAGACAAGGTTGTCCTTCTTGTCTGTCTGTCTATCTGTTGTTCTGTCTTGCATGTGTACAACGCTGTTAACTCCTCCTTGTGTAGGTGCGGGTAGGCTTGCTTCAGTTTGGCTCCACCCCTCGGCTTGAGTTTGCCCTGGATGCCTACTACACCATACAGGAGCTGACGAAACACATCAAGAAGGTATCCTACAGGTAGGGCTATTAATGGATCATTTGTATCTATCTATCCATCTGTCTATATATAGTTTGATTACTATTTAGGTCATACAGTACACAGAGAATGTAGTTAGTTGCTATGAAATAACTCTAGTGATGATTGGTGTACTGCATATAGTATTTATGTCACAATGGGGGAAACCATTGTATCAGTGCTCAGAAAACTCCTGGGCTGAAGTGAGATGAAAGCAGTTGATAATAAAATGTGTGTGTCTCTGTCACGGTTAACAGGTCAGATGATCTGTGTTGGATGTAATTACACCTCAAGGTGTAATTGCGTCGCTCGCTCGCACGCACACAATCTGTCTCTAAGACGTTTACATAGGCAGGTGGGCTCAGGTAGAGGAAACAAATTAATTTCAGATTAGAGGTAGGTGGTCAGTGGATATTGGATAAGAGCATGAAGGGTCAGTGGTTGATTAAGTCAGCATTGTGGTGTGTGTGTGTGAGAATTGCCAAATATATAGGTAGGATGAAGAGCTACAGTATACATTTAGTGTTCTTTCTTAGACGTCCGTCAGCTATTAGTGAGTGAAATGCACTGCCTCTTTAACGGTGCTCTACATTCTGACTCGAGGCCTCTTTTCCCTAGCTTTGCAAGAATAAATCTAGAGAGTTTGTTAATCGTTGTTCCAGGCCTGTAAACCTTTTTTTTTTCCACCTAGCTCTTGTTGCAAATCAGAAATCACAGCAGCTAGAATGCTATACGTCCTTGAATTTGAAAATACTTGTGGTTTTCAATATGAATGTGGAGCAAAGGCATGCCTTCTAAGGCTGTCATGCAGCAGATTGCTTGGTTCACTAATAAAAGACAAACCTTCCTGTTGTTAATAACTGGGGTTTCTAACAGTAGATCCATAAAAACTGCATGATGGCACACACACACACCTTTTTACATTTTCCAGTTCAGTAAGTGGTAGGTGAACACTTCAAAGCCAGACTGGGGAGGGTAGATGAAAGCAGTACTTCTGTCTTACC
Source organism: Typhlichthys subterraneus (assembly GCA_027564835.1). Taxonomy (NCBI): domain Eukaryota; kingdom Metazoa; phylum Chordata; class Actinopteri; order Percopsiformes; family Amblyopsidae; genus Typhlichthys; species Typhlichthys subterraneus. The sequence continues at coordinate 36,350 of JAODUH010039219.1, read as the reverse complement.
TCTCTCGACCCCCTCCCTCTCGCAGGGGAGGCAGCACCCAGACCGGCCTGGCCCTCCAGTATGTGCTGAGGAAGGGTTTTCCGGGAGGCCGTAACGCCTCCGGTGCGGCCCGCGTCGCCATACTGCTGTCCGACGGCAAATCTCAGGGCGACGTGACACAGGTGGGCACTCGGCTGAAGGAGATGGGCGTCGTGCTGTTTGCCGTGGGCCTGCGTTTCCCCAGGTGCAGTATGGGACGTTCTGTCAAATGTTGAAATGAACATGCAGTGAATATCATGTTTTGTTGCGGCTAGGTAAACAAAGGTAGGCAGGCAGACTAGTTTTATGGGAGATTTAAGGCGTTTCCGGTGTCTTTATCTATTTTTTTTTTGTTCTGTATTGCAGGTGGGAGGAGCTACATCTGCTCGCCAGTGAGCCAATGGAGAGCCACGTTTTCTTCGCTGAGCATTTCCATGACGCTGTCAACGGCCTGTACACAACACTCAACACCTTCTCCGTCTGCAAAGCCACACCTGCAGGTGGCGACGGCAATGCCGCTTATGGACTTACCAGTGATTTAATGTCCGTCTTTCGCGACCTGGGATCAAGCTATTTCAAACGAAAGAGGGGGAGAAATCACCTGCTTGGCAACTTGCTATGCCTTGCTTAGGATGCATTGACTAAGGTCACATTTGTTATTGGTGACGCCCGCTGCACTATTGCACCATTATGATAAGAGTACGGTATTGGCGTTAGTCAGGTACAGACAGTATCAACCCATTTGAGCCTCACTTAACAAACCATATAAATGTTGATCTTCCTAATGTCCATAGGCTGCCAGGTGAAGTCCTATCCGTGTGAGAGGAAGACTCTGGAGACGGTGAAAGAGCTGCAAGGGAACTTCATGTGCTGGAGAGGCTCGCAGGGAGTTTCCCCATACACCTCTCTGTGTCCTTACTACAGGCAGGAATGCATGAATCACTCATGTGGCTTTACAGCACAACGCCCACTCCATTGTGGGTCTTGAGCCTTAGCATGTAGATTTAAAATCAACAGTAATGTAAGCGGTAATGGGTTGCTTTTGGTGCGCCGTGTAGCCAAGCATTGACAACAGCGTTGACTCAGCGGTGAGGTTCTCTCATACATGCATTGCACCATTATGGTAAGAGTACGGTATTGGCGTACAAACACTATCAACCCACATGGGCAAACCACAACGGGGGATGTAAAGAACAGTTCAACATGCAGTTTTCTATTGCATGTCCCCTCAATCTAACGCAATGTAGTTTCTATGAACATACAGTATCTAGCAGTTACAGAAACCCATGTGTTTATAACCAAAAGAGCACATTCAGTGGTCTTAAGCCCAAATAACCATGTTGAACGTTTCAACAGTGCAGCGGAACATAAGGCAGGCTACAGGTGTGAATATGCCGTTTCAGATGAAGCTCATGTTACGAGAAAGTAGGGCTGTCATCAAATATGCGTGTGTGCGTGTTGCAGGTATAAAAAGGCCTACGTGAGGCATGTGATGGCCTGCCATCGGACCATCTGCCCAGGTAAACGTACAGGATTGACGAGAACACCGATCTTCTCTCTTCATCACTTCTTTTTCTCTCACTGTCTCTCTCTCCCCCTTAGATCCCTGTGATTCCCAGCCCTGTCTAAGTGGTGGAACGTGTGTGCCAGAAGGTGCAGAGGGCTACCGCTGCATGTGTCCAACAGCCTATGGAGGAGACCCTCACTGTGGTGTGTGTATACGCGCGCACGCACACACACACCTGTTTGTCTATCTTCATGTTTGCATTCTGAGGCATTTGCAATGCACTGTGTGTTCACTTAGTGCTGACGTGTGTAACATTGAGGCACATGCAGGGTTTTTTATAGGTACTGAAACACCTACAGTAACTTACAGTAGCTAAAGGAAATGGACCTGCAATAAATCATGTCCCTCTGTTTTCTATGCCTATGAAAGATAAATCCTAAAATAAATCTATATCTTCTCATAATTCATACCTAAAATTAAGCATGTTAACATTTGTGTAGCTTCCCAAAGCTGAACTGAAGCCAGAAAACAGCCAAGAAAGTAACGTGGCCTGTAATAAGGCCCCATTGAGAGGCAAATGGCAAGAGCTGAGTTATGTTTCTCAACACATTCCTCAGTTTAATGTCTGACTTGGTGATTGAGTTGTAGTTGGTCATCGTGCGTGTCAATCAAAAAACCTCTCCTGTCAAGTAGGCGGGTCTTGATGCATTGTCCCAGACTTGAGGCTGGATGTGCGAGACTATCCCTGATGTAGCCAGCCTGGTTGTGTCCCTCCCCCCCCAGCTCCGGCCCTGTCCCTGGACTGTTCCGTGGACCTGCTCTTCCTTGTGGAGGCTTCTGCCACCGTCACCCCGGAGGGCTTCCACCGCCTCCGGTCCTTCGTAAAGCGCTTCCTGCAGGCCGTGACAGGCTCCGACGGCGCCTCCAAAGTGGGCCTGGCCGTGTTCGGCGGGGAGGCCCGGGTGGAGTCCCCTGTGGGCAGGTTCAGGGGGGATGTGAGTGGCCTCCTAAAGGCGGTGGAGGGGCTCCAGCTGGTCGGGGGCCAGGCTCTGACGGGCCACGCACTGCGCTTCGTGACCCACCGCGGCTTTGCGAGCACCGCGGGCGTCGTACCGCGGGTGGTGGTGTTGCTCACGGCCACCCCCGCGGCCGACGACGTGGTAGAGCCCTCCAGGTACGCGCGCGACAGGGAAGTGTTCGTCATCGCCGTGGGCCCGGAGGCCCTGAAGGCCCAGCTGAACAACATCACGGGGAACCCCCAGAGGACGCTCACATACCCGTCGCCAGACAGGCTCAGCACCAAGATCCCTGAGCTCAAGGCCAAGGTCTGCAGTGTGGACACGCAAGGTACCAGAGCAGCAAAACACCATCAGTTTGTAGGACAAACAAAAAAGTCCTATATTTTTTGGTTTTGTTTGTTTTCTTCTGAATTGAGGGGAGGTCCATTGGATATGTCTTCTTGACCTCTCCTGACACAGCTCTTGTTAATGCTGTACGTTTCATTATCTGGATGATTATTTAAAGGTATTAAGTAAGTAAGTAAGTGTTTTTGATTTGAGTTCGAATTTAGCCAGCGTTCTCCAGTATGACTAACCCTACCTTTTTATGATAGTGGATTGTCGAATGTGTCTATAAATGAGCCGGGAACAAGTGTAATGATGTTGGGTATACAGAGTGTGATGCTTCGTAACAATGCAGCGAGGGGCGTCCATGCAAATGCATCCCTTCCAGAGGAGTTTTGTCATGTAACTCATTATGCTCCCAGGGTGTCTGGGCCAAGCGGTGGACCTGGTGTTCGCCCTGGACGCGTCAGCCGGAGCGGGCCGCGACAACTTCGTCACGTTGCGCGACTTCGTCGGCAGCGTCACCGTCCAGCTGGACGTCAACCGGGACCTGGCCCAGGTGGCGCTGGTGTCGTACGGCCGGCGGCCCGTCACCGTGTTCCACCTGGACACCCACCAGACGGGCTCCGCCACTCTGGAGGCGGTGCGCCAGGCGCGCTACCTGGGCGGGGTGCCGTCGACGGGCGCCGCCCTGCTCCACGTCCACTCCCACGTCCTGAAGGCGGCCAGGGGGGCGCGGCCCGGCGTCAACAAGGCCGTGGTGGTGCTGACGGACGGCTCGGGGGTGGACGACGCCGTGGTGCCCGCGCAGAAGATCAGGGACGGTGGCGTGCCGCTGTTCGTGGTCGCCATCGGCGACGTGCAGCGAGAGAGGCTGCTGAGAATGTCTGGCGCGGAGGAGCGCATCGTCTCTGTGCCGTTCTACGAGGACCTCAAGTACTATGAGGACGTGCTGGTGCAGATGCTGTGCTCAGGTGGTGGCAGGGAAGCTCCCACACACACTACCACACTGTTAGTTCATGAAAGATATCATGCAGCCCAACGGAAGACACCAAGACAGAATAATACAGGAGTTTGTTCTGCCAACATGTCTTAGCTTTAAATATAGGCTAGATTGAGCTGAATCGCTTAGTATATGGTTTAATAACCAAACACTACACTTAAATATTAAGTCTATCACCACCTAGAGGTAAACACGGGCTATTGCAGCTGCTTTATCTGATTGGCTTAAATCAGTGCCATGCCATTGATTGATTACTGTGCACTGTATAGTGATGCCGTTTTCAAGATTTTGCCATCCATAAACTAGTTAAAATTGATTGTTTGGTTATAATTGTTTAATTTTTTTCTAATAGTAAAAGTAGTGTATAACATGCATGCAAACATGGTTGAACCAAAATGCTTAAAGACTTGCCTTAATTTCCCAGGACTGTCACTTTCGTCTGATTTTGAATTGGCTTGTTTTCCTGTTGTTACCCTCCACCCACCCAATCAGAGGTGAAGAAACCAGTGAACCTGTGCAAGCCCAACCCCTGTATGAATGACGGTGTCTGCGTCCTATCGGGAGGGAGCTTCCACTGCCAGTGCCATGGTTACGAAGGGCCACACTGTGACACACGTCAGTGTGAGAATGAACATACAATGTCTTACACTTTCCCACGTCTGGCCAGTTCCTGCTTTTTAGGTTCACTATTCTGGCAACGCTACGGTCACATTCCTGCTCATATTGACCTCATACAGGAGCATGTTATGCTCTGGTGGCCAATGCTATTTGTGATGCTGATGTCACACCTAGACACAATCGATGAACCAGTGCAGGAATCAGGGCCATCAATGTAAATGTACCGTAGAGGCAGTAAGGTGTAGTATGCTAAATCACTGTTGGGGAATGGGGGGGGGGGGGGGAACAAAAGACATAATTAAATGTTTTAGTTTGTAATGTTTATACTGTAGTTAATGCAGTGTTCCACATGCTGTATGTAACGCAGGCTTCTAAGATAATAGCTAGATAGATTTCTGTCTGTTTGACTGGGAGAGGCCGTGCTTTTCTTTTCATAATGCTTATGTAGTGTTGACCCCTCTTTGGCTTCGCCTCAGGGAGCAGCAGGAGCTCATCCAGAGGAGACCAACCCAGACCGTCTGCCCTCAGGAAGAGGGGCAGGCAGAAGAGCCACCAGGAGCTCATGCACTTCTACAAGCTACACCGCAGAAGACATGCCTGAAACACACACACACACACACGCGCACGTATGGACTGATGCCTGGATGCAGTCGTGTGCACAGGCTTACAGTGAACCACAGAACTAAAAAGTGTGTCTTTTATTTTCAAACACAATGCAAAACATTAACTATGGGTGTTTTATCTACCAAAGAGTACTTCATGTAGAAAGATTTCCTCCTCAGTCTAGCCTATATTGACCCTATGGGTGTAACTTTTGATGAGTAAACTTCTATCCACTTCACTCAAGTCAGTAAATGCCATTACTAAATGCCTTCAAACCTCATCTCTACTGGTGTTACATGTACATCCTGTTCATTATAGTACGTTCACTACTTAAATATTGTCCAACTTTTATAAGATTGTGTGTACGTCTGTTTTTAATTGACCTTGATGGCTTGGTCAAATGCAAGATACTACTGTATGTAATGCTATATTTTTTACTAAATTCTGTATAATCTGTTAATTACATTTGCAATTTGAGTGGCTTTATAAGTAACGTGTCTACATTGTACATTAATTCTATCAACTGTAATGATTCTTCAAAGAATGAATGCATTACCAACCAAGGATTGCTGTCAGTATTAGTTTTATTTTAATAAAAAAGTGCATTCTTGGCTACCAATATAACTCAATAGACTGAACAATAACAGGGTACATATATTTACATCTTGGCTAACAGCATATAAGAACCAAGCAACCATCTAAACTGTACCAAATGGTTAATTTAGTAAAAGGGTCTTGACATAGCATGTTTGTTTACGAAACTTACAGTGGTCTCCAATTTTTAGCATAGTTGTAAAATAACAAAAAGCATTTGTGCATCATGATTAACAATATCAGACTGGCCAATATACAACTACATCAGATCCTTCCCTTAAAGGGAACGTTTGAATCATTAAAATAGTCCAGTAGCATTTATCCGAGGTGTTTGACTTGCTGGAGGTTGCATGGAGGCAATGAGCTGGGGATGTCCATTACAAGAAATGTTGCCAAGCTAATGCCTTATACCCAGCACACACAGTTGACCTGGCCCAAAGAAACAGATTGACCTTGTTGGTCACATGAAGTCAAAGGATATTCCCATCAAGTAGAAGATTTCTTCTCCCACTCCTGTAGAAATTAAGAAAAAGAAAACATTTAAAAGACAGTTATAGACACTCTTATAGACATGAAATACAATGTACTTTATTAAGATGTGTGCTCTATAGTGACTGCATATTACCTTAGCCTTCTGGAGGACATTGCCTTTGCTGGGGGTCATTATGGACACAGGTCGGCTTTTCAGGGCCGTGGCAGAGTTCACTGGAGAGAAGGGTTCTCCACTGTTGGTAATGGTGTTGGTCTGTGTTTGGGGCATAGGAGCCTGGGAAGGGGCTGGAGTTGTGACTTTCATCTAAAAGAAAGGATTTGAGCCAAAGCTTTAAAATATAATGTAGAGTAAGCTACAGTACATGAGTGAATAGCTGACATGTAGCCAAGTAAATAGGTCTTTTGATATATTTAACTATCTTTTTTTTTAACCCACGGTAGCTGATCAAAGAATTATTTGCTCTGAATTTTTTTCCCCACCCTGTTTTTTTACAAAGTCAGGGTGAAAGGCTTGGATCTCCATTTCTCTATCTCAATCTCTTTCTTTGTTCCCATGCCTGGAATCTGGAAATACGACATGGAACACTTCAACGATTCATCTTTGTTCCTTTGCCAAAGCCCTACATTCTTCTTACCGGAATATTTGTAGATACCACAGATTTCTTATTGGAGAGACACATTAATCTGATTTGACATTTATTAAAGATGTAGTCTGCAACTTAATTACATATGTAATAGTGATGTTAATCGCAAGCTTTCCGCAAATAATTACAAATAATAAATAGCATATTTTTATATACACCTTTATTTAACCAGGTAAAATACTCATTGAGATTAAAATCTCTTACAAGAGCGACCTGGCCAAGTGGCCATCTTAAAGAGTCCACATAAAACATTTAAACACACACTGGCCACCATTCAATTACATAACAAGATATGCCAGCTTTATGCAAATGTTTGTATTACATTAAAAAAAAAAAGAAAAATCGAAACATTTGCATAAAGATGGCATATCGTGTAAAGCGTGCGATTAATTGCAATTCAATTTTAATTGCGTATGACAGCCCTACTATATACTGTATACTGTGTGTGTGTATGTATACAGTATAATATACACACAAATACATTATTATTGTATTAAAACTTAACCAAAGTTCAGTTCACTGCTGTTCATTGAAGGTATAATCAAGGTGCAAGTGTTACTTGGCAACACACATTAAACACTCCTTCACAAGAGATACGCATGCTTGCCAGGGTCATGTGATGGCCCACCAGTAGACTGACCATGGCCATGTCATGCTGGCTGCTGTCTAGTGTGGTGCCCAGTGTGAACGGCCCTGCCTCCACCTTCCGCAGGCTTTCCTTGACTTCCACCAAGAGTAGCTCCACCTCCACCCTGCGAAGCTCCGCCTCCCGACACGCCTCTTCCTTCAGCTTCAGACTGGCTTCTAGGGAGGCCTGCTGTTTGGGATCTGAGGAGACCAGAGCACCGTCAGAATACGGCAGTGTTCTCCAATGGAGGTACGTGGTACCCCTACCCCTGGTGGTACTTGGAGGTACTACAGGGGTATGTAACGCTTAAGAATACAAGCAGCTTACTAATACTTTGACATTTGTATAAATAAACAATGAAGGCAATGGAATTCAGACCCATTATCTATTGAAGCCATTAAAGCCACACTTAATAATAAATAATTGAATAGTTTTTATAATATGTCATTTTGCAGGTTTGAGACAATAATAAAAATGTTTTACTCCTTTTTACATGATTAATTGCTATATTTACAGTTTTATTTTCTGGTTTGTGGCAAAAGTTTTTTTTTGGCTCAAAGTATTAGAAAGTTAGAAAGTAAATACATGATTAGAGCTTGAACAAAATGAAAGTAAGTGTGAAATCAGAATACATCAGTAAAGTATCGTTTACGCTTCAAGTCATTGCTGCTCTTTATTCTAGTGCCCATACTTTGTTTCGCATTATACCCGATTCTCCCAGATCAGCTCTTTCTGCAGAATGTTTACAGTATGGTTATGTTCACGGGTTACATTCCCATCATAGTATATAAGAGCATGTCTACCTTGACATGCACCAAGCTCCTCCTTGATCACTCTTCTCTCCTTCTTCAGGTTACCCAGCATGCCCTTCACCTCCTCCCTCTCCTTCTCCAGGCGGTCACGTTGGTCGGCGTAGTGTCGTACTTCGGCCTCCGTGCGGTTCTTCCCGAGCTTCCCCTCAAAAGCTCCAAGGCAGCCTGGATGTTCAGATGAACTCGTTAAACCATTTACACCACACTGCTCCTATAGGATCAAAACTAGGACAGTCGCTGGTTAGATACACATTTATTTCAGACAAGCAATTGTAATGCTTTAGGGCTTTTTATTAGATTATTGCAACAATAACTGGCATGCCCTTGTATTAGTGAATTCAACTACTATACAGCTTTTATCCAAATCGAATTACAATAAGTATATTTGTCAATGGCTTAATAAATCATACACCAGTCACCAGAAGAAACATTCTACTGGAGTAATGATATCAGCGTGTCATCTGGGCTAACTTAGTTACACTGTACATTGCATAGCTTAATTAAATGCAGTACAAGCTCAAAACAAGGTAGGGTTTTTAGAAAAAAGCAAAAGAAGATAAAGAATCACTTCAGTTCATTTATTAGATTGAGTTTGGGACCATGAGATTATGAGAAATACATAAACATCCTCCATCAGTAAGTTGATTTACAGCAACACAGCAATTCCTTAACTGAAGCTGACCTAACACAAGTGACCATATCCAACACAACCTAAATTAGCTCAGTGATTACGCGTGTCTTCTTTATGCGTTACCGTGTACTCAGATCCCACTGTCCTGGTACAAATCTCCTGTGGCATCTGTCAATACACCATTTGACAGACCGCTCATTTATTAATTTACAAAATGTATTCCAATTTCTACAATGTCTTGGTTTGTATTTACTGCACAATGTGATACATACAACTTTAACCTTCTTTCTCTGAGTAGGGCAGGCTTTCAGTAACAAAATATAATGGTTTCCATCTCACCTGCACACTTGGACTTGTCTACACCACTGGTGCTTCTACCGCGCAGAGGTTGGGGACTGTGTGGAGAAGGTCCTGGTGGGTTGTCCGTTAGCCCTGCTGCACTCAGTAGTCTAGACCTGTTCACAAAGTCCTGGACGGGAGACGGCACCTTCTGTGGCTGTGTCTGGGTTCCAGCCGGGCTAGAGGCCCGGGGCAGCTCCTGATCTTGTGTTCCGGTATCAGCGCCCACACTGGTGACACTTAGCGGATGAGGGATTAGGGACTCATAATGGTTGGTTGAATCAAGCTGAAATCAGAACAGTATACAGTAGACTTTTAATGGGTATGCCAAATACACAAAGCTATTCATGTCCATTGCACTTTAATGCACCTTATTGCACAATTATGTCAGAGACGTGTGGTAGGCACTCATGAATTATAGATGCATTCAGATTTGCTTTACTTATTATATTTTCCTGATTTTGCTGAGCAAAGGCTTATTTTACTTTCTAAACAGACTCTATAGAGACATACTCTTAGAAGGTATATGTTAAAACTGACAAACTGTTGAAATCGGACACATCTACGGGCGAGGTTAGACAATTGTGTTAACGCTGACACAGTCACTAATGCTATCAATGCATTAGTGCACTAGTGCACAATGCATTCCAGCGAATGTGTCAGTTACTATTTTATTCAATTAAGAACATCTCTAATTAACATATTTCTAACCTCTTTCGGTTCCTTTGTGGGGACCGGGGGGTGTACAGGGCTCTCTTTGTGCAGTGAGGTTTTGCCAGAATAAGTTCCATGCAAGAACGAGTTCACCGTGGTAAGGTCCAGATAAATCCTATGCTCAACAGGCGGCTGTGAGCTCTCTGTCTCTACGGCATCATTGCCTCGCAAATCGTCGCTTTCCTGAATGCTGTTGTCTTCGCTGTCTGCTAGCCCAACCTCAGGGACATCCTGGTGTGGAGGGAGACATGTTCCGAATATTTTTCCAGAAGCAAAGCTTGAAACTACAGTACTGTTAAATGAAACGAGCGCAGTGTTATGTATACTTTAATATGCAACATTGTAAGAATGGCTAAGCTACAATTTGTGTCACATTTTTGTGAAGGTATTTCCATAGTGTAAACATACATAATACCTCCACAGAAAGAGCACTTACCCTCTAATCTTTATAAAGACCCTAGTTGGAAAATAACTACTTTCATGCTACAGCATGGTGCTTGGATTGAAATAGAAAACACTCAAATTGCATGAAGCACATCCTCACATACACCCCCTCCCCCACCCCCTTTCTTTACTGGGAGTCCCTGTGTGTGTGTGTGTGTGGGGAGCAGTTGTGGGGAACCCCCGGTCGACAGCGTAACTGTAGCCTGTAGTACCTCCATCTCTGGTCCTATAGACGCCACGTCATCATACAGCTCATCTGAAGTGTGTGCGATGGAGGGGAGGCTGTCTATGTAGGTGTTTGGCTCTGAGTGCCTCCTCTGCATCAGGCTGCAGCACGCACGCACGCACATGCACACACAGGGAATCATAATATTATTGATGGTAATATGGATTTAATATTTATAAAGCACCTTTTAAATGCTTTGACAGTTAAAATGCAGCTGAATAATACATTCTAAGCAATAGAACAATTAAATAGGAGGTCAATTTGGAGAGTGGATGAGAGGACTATATAGAAGAGGACTATATAATAATCAATAAAATCAATAAAATAAAAATAATAATACATACATACATACATACAAGTAAGTAAAATAAATAAGGTAAAAGTGGGGGGAAAAAAAGGTACTCAGTGAATAGTTAAATTATACATTTAAATACATAATTTAATCAATTAAAAGCAGGTGAAACTGTTAGTTGTCTTGCACTCATTCTTTCTCACGTGTCATCTCCATACAGCACAGTTAATAAAGTGCAGCGCTGCACATCAACAGCATGAGCAGGTATATCTCACTATAAGGAAGTCTTTGCCGCGTTGACGATGGAGGAGATCCTCTCCGTGCTCACATAGTCGTACGTCAGGTCCTCGGGGTCCATCTTGGTCCCCGTCTGGGACAGCAGCAGGCCCAGCCAGTGGCCCATGTCTGCTGAGGACTTGGCCTGATCAAGGCCAAGCGAGAGTACAGGAGAGACAGTTTCAGTTGGTACACGTTGATGAGCAGTCTATAGAAGTCAGATTACCACAGTATCTGTCACTTGTATTCAAATGTTGATACTCTCTTGTAACATGCTTCTAGTCATTTTTATTAAGATGGTGGGCCTGCACCTACCCGTTTTCTATATATGTAATCTAATAAGAATGAGTACATTGTTTAATTAAAGCTACAGTGTATAATGCAGTCATTAATTTACATCGGGATGTGTTGAGTAGTATTAGATTAGTAGCCTCAGTATATACAGTAATTCTCCTTACTGACAAAAGGTGGCAGTGTTGTCATCTCAGAAGCCATCCCTTGTAAGCATGATTCAGGCATACTGTACTCTTCTACTCTCCTTTAGTGAGTGGGTTTATTTTTTCATGTGTGTTTTGTTTGTACAAGAAAACATGTTTATCTGATTTAATGTGTCAAAAATGAACAGATAATCTGGTTCAACAAATATGCAACATGCCCAATAGTTTCCCACTAAAACCAGAGTTCCCAAGATCGCCAGTACAGTACAACTCCTCCCTTTGAACCCCACACCCCACACACACATAAACACATTACAACATAAAGCCTAGCTACGTGTGAGCGTTTTGTGTGGGATCGGTCGGGAGTATTGCAGCATCAGCATTGCCTCATGGAGGAATGCTAACATGTGGTTTCTGGTGCAGACGTTCCTGTAGCTGCGCTACACTTGCGGTTCTTCCCATGGACAAGGGTGGCCCAGCCCATCGGCAGATTTACACCCTTTCCTATGGGAGCACGGGCTGGGCTCCCATATGAGGTAAGCATGAATGCCTTAAAGTCCTCAATGATTGTGTGTGTCCTCTTTATGCGTTACCGGGCACTCAGATCCCACTGTCCTGGTACAAATCGCCGGTGGAATCTGTCAATACACCACTTGATGGGCCGCTCATTTACTAACTTACAAAATGTATTACATTTCTGCACTGTGTTGGTTTTTATTTACTGCGTGATACATTTAGTTCAATGTATTGTTGCTCATTCTTCTTGTCCTATGGACACCTATTGCATCCTAACTGTCCAGGAAGGGTGGATTCCTCCCTCTGGGGTCCCTTTCTTCCCCATGGGGATTTAATTGAAGTTTTTTCCTTGCCCACGGGAAGGAGCAGGTAAAGGGGGTGTTGTTTAGCGAAATGTGGGCTGGACAGCCCTTTGAGACTGTAATGTGATTAAATAAACTTGACTTGATTTAAACAGTGGACGCTTGTTTGTGTTTACCTCCAGAGTAGCTAGTTGCACCCCATCCATGTCGATCCTGAATGAGTACAGGTGTTCCGGGCTGGGGTCTGGCACCACACTGCAGCCCTCCAAGGGTACAGCAGGCTGGCTCACTTTGCTCCTGCCTTTGTCCACATAAAACCACAGCTGGCCGTTCTTGATGAGGCACCAGCGACTACGCCATTGGCTGTGTGTCATCACGTTGAGGTAGCCTGGCAAAGGTGTTGATGCCATATTAGAGTGGCTAGGGAGCGTTCCAGCCTCTAGCGCAGTGTGTTTGTGTGCTTTTCAAATGTTACCGTGAGGCAGAGGTATACTCACCAGTGGTGTCCACGCATTTGTCAGGGTTCTCTAACGAAGAAGTCTTTTTCTTGCCAATATTCATGAGGTTGCTGAACTTTAGGCCTGTGGTGTGTTTTTTCTTAACTGTGGAGGGAAACAGTTTAAATAAAGCCACATTTTGCAAGATTTCTAAAATAATTACGGGCATATAAGAGTGCGGAAGTTCAGGTCGACATTGAATTGAGACTGCTTAGACAAGAAACAATGGCTCTCATTTATGAAATGTGCGTAGGACAGAAATCTGTGCGTACGATCATTTCCACGCAAAGGTTGGCATTTAATAATCTTGAACGATTTGGAAGTGAGACGTGGCAACGACCAAATCTCACGTCAAGTCTCAACTCGTGTATGCAAGTTTTCAAGTCATCTTACTTGTGGTGCAGCATTGTTGAGGTGGTGCAGAATTATATGTGAGTTGCTGACAGCAAAGTATTGTATTTCATAAGACAAGTCTAGTCAGCGGGAGGAACGGTAGCCTATAGCCTAGCCTGCATGCCAGAAAAAGGTAGCAATATCATTTTGTCCTGTTCTGCATAACGCAGGTAGGGAACTCATTGAAATACTTAGAAATTCAAAATGTCAACCCTAGAGTGTTATTGGAGGATATTACAATACATTATTACTGTTGTCACTTTTTTCAAAATTAAACATTGTTATGCTGCAAATAAAGGTCAACGAAGTGACCATATATGGTTCCTTGCCCTACTGTGGTTTGTTTTATTCCAAAAAGTGTGTGTGTGTGTGTGTGTGTATATATATATATATAAAAAATATTAGAAAAACACATACACTTAAAATTTAAAACGTTAAGCTGAGACTTTCCATTATTAGTTTTGATGTTATAACAGTAGATGTTGGAGTAGGTAAGAGCGCAAAAGCGTATTTTCAGAATTCCGAAAGTACATTGAAGTGGAAATGATCTGGGCAAATCCTGATTGGTGAGATGCCCTTGTTTAACTAACTGTGACGTAGCCTGATTTTCTGTGAATGGCTGGGAGAAATCCATGTGTTTATACTACCTCACAGAAAAGTGTGGCAATGCTATTTTGATTGTTCAGGGAAGAGACCAAATATGGTTCCTTGCCCTATAAAGGGTTAACAAGGCTAGGTGTCATTTCATGATCCAACGCTGACAGAATCTAGTTGATATGGCCAGAGAGCCGTAGCCTATATGCATACTCAGTGCAGCTCCGGTTCTCTGCTAAGGAGTCACAAACTCACACAACCAAATGTGTTGGGCTAATAAGTTTTAGCCTTGCAAGCTTCAGTTTAATTGCTATGCAGCTTTGCCTACAGTGATAACGATCAGATGGTTCATCTAATCAACTTCCAAGTATTTTTTGAAATACCTATCCTTTACAAATAATTTCAATGGACGGCTCCCCAGATGGAGTATTAACTAACATCTGGCATGTCAGGTACGTTATTTTAAAGTATTAAAATAAAACAATAAATAAACTATCCAAACGTCTCATATTTATTAGGCTATCGCGACTTTCACATAAAAAAAATAGGTACAAAATATAGCCCTGTATCTTAGGCTATTACATTTAGGCAACCATTAGCCCTGAACAGGTGGAGCGTGCGTCTAACTGTTTCTGTTCTGCCACTTGTTGGAGTGAGAGTCGGAGGTTGGAGAAGCTCTTCTTTGACGCATTACGAATCTCAATGTCATAAACTCTAGGGGTGAGGCCTCTTTTCCACCGCCACATTTGTCTACGCATTTGTCAATCATTTTTAACGCTGAATTGGCGAGATATTAACGGTTTCATTAATCACATGTGCACGCTGTTACGAGATGAATTCTGCGTTGTTTCAACATCAGATTGATATTGATATGCGAGCGCCAATGTGTTTGGGAAAGAGAAAACGACCAGGGCCAGCTCACCGTCTTTGGAATCCAGGGTCTCGACATGGCTGTCAGTGCTGCTGCCACTCTCTGAAGCCACCGAATATCTCTCACCAAGCTCTCCCTTCATGTGCACATCAACATTTTAGACACTTACTGTAATACACACTATGGTTATGTCCACAGTATAAAGCCTATAGTCCTGACCAACAGGACAATCATCATCAGTGAAGCCTAACGTAATGAAGCATAGTGTAAGGCTAGAGCATAAGGCTAAAAAGGGCATACTTTTCTTGTTATTGCGACAATAACACGGCACTGAAAAGTGATTAGCACACTGTACCTTGGTACAGATGAATCTGGGAGAATCAGAAAGAGGAGAAGGCTGGGTTTCACAGCTCTCTGCTGACCTCGGGCTGATTTCTTGGATGACCTGGTTATTGAGAAGGCATCCTCGAGTTATGATCAATGAGTCACCAGGTCAGCAGAATGTCAGAGAATGCTTTGACGGGATTTACCAAATATTAGGTGAACACCATTACACACACATTCAATGGTACTGAATCAGAACTAAGAAAAACCTATGTACTTTCTATCACTACAATTAAAACTACTTTCAAATATAAAGATTGTTAGCAGCAGGACTTGCTCAAACGTCTGTGAAATAGTTCAACGAGCAATGCCAGTAGTAGGGGTCATAACAAGAAATGCCAGCACACGCATCAATCTGCAGGCAGATTACAACCTCAAATCGGTCATAGAAATCAATGGTTCAACCTTCCCATGACCTACACATTTTCTAGTGTGAAAGCAGAAAACTGATGAGTTTTTAAGATGTGAATTGAGAGCCAGGCTCCTCCACTGAGAGCTTACCCTCAACCACTGTTCCGTCTGCTCCTTGCTCTGCAGTCCCAGGACAATGGCCTCCCCTCCTGCCGGTATGATCTTGAGCGTGTGCTCCTTCCGTTTTAGCTGCTTCTCTTTGTAGACAACACTGCAGCCCACAAGGCTCACGTCCAACAGAGGAGTCTGTTCTTTGGAGCTCTTATAGCACTGTAGGGAGGCACAGAGAATAAATATAAAGAGCTTAGCCAGCACTAGCCAGACACATAGCCAAAGTTCTGTGGGAAATGCTTAAGCAAGGTGTCATGAACAGGCCACCAATGTCTGCTCCAAAAACAATACTAATGACATATACACACACACACACACACACACACACTATATATATATTTAAACAACGCGCTGAGGTAGGGGTTTTGGAAAAAATCTTTAAAAAAGGGACATTCCCTAATTTGTACCCAGAATTATCATGGAGATTAAAACCAGCTGGGCAAAAACATAGTTTTGGTTTGTAAATTAGAGAGCTCATGCCTCTTCCTATGTTGCATTTCAAACTGTAAACGGAGTCTGAAACATTGACCTCTCTCAGCACCACGAGGAAAATGAAGGAACGTACCTTGAAATGTTACTATGTTATACGACTCTTGGCACACTGCACACCTATACTGTAGCGTTTTTACGTCTCAGTGATGTAGCGACTCACACAACAACGTCACTAAGACACAGTGTCAGAAGGCCTTCTCTTCAGTGCTTCACCCACCAGCAGCCTCTGGTCTTTGATAACACACAGCTGTTTGGCCCACTGGCCCAGCCACTTCTTCCTCCAGAGGAAGGCGCAAATGCTGGCGTCCTTCACCAGCTCAATGGACGCCTCAGCTGACGGCCACTGGTGCTGTGCGGACTGACACTTCTCCTTGGCCACCACCTCTTCTTCATCGTAGGACTCATAGGAGCTGCTCACCGCCTCGCCGTCATCTGGGGATGGATTACGTCAAGGAGGGAGGGTCAGAGGTCACCACACAAACACACACACACACGCACACACACATGAATGCATGTATATGCGTATTAGCCACATACTTGCCACCATGTTATGCGATATGAACGTCAGCACACAGTGACTCTCTGGTCAATAATGAACCAATGGAATGGGCAGATTAAAAAACATGGACATGTGGTATGGAAATGTGAAGGAACGGGACCATGACCATGCCAGACAATGAGCACATGAAACAGTCAACCTACTGTACATCATGCCATGCATGAATGCATGTGGTATACCCATTTCAGGTAACGTACGACGCCCCTGTTACTGAACGCTTACATCATGCCTCCGACAGACAGACAGACAGACAGACAGACAGAGAGACAGACAGGTATGGCACCCCTTGTGATAACAGCATAGGCCACACTGTCAGAACTGTCCAGCATCTGTTTCCCTGAAACTAGGCCAAGATCACCTCTGTCTACTTAACAGAGACAACATGAGGGAGATGAGAGAAAGCATCAGGACTGAAGAGAAACACAGCATAAAAGAATAATAGGAATATATCAAATAAATAAAATGCAATACACAATCAATATCGGCTGTTGTTGTTGTAACAATAGCCTCTTGGTATGCTGTATATGTTCACAAACATGTGCATTTGATATTACCCTTGATCTATACCACTGAAGCAGAATGCTAAGGCAGTTCCTCAGTTCTAATGGTTGGTGTCTTGAGGACAGAGTGCGGTCAGTGGCTTATAGCACTTGACAAATTTAACTTCACGACAATCTTGACAAACGCCGCTATTGCACTTCCTGTGGAAACTTTAAGTTTCTATTTAATGTCACCTTATACATAGTTCACATAACATAAATGGAGCCACATACATTATGAAGCTATTTAGATACATTATTAAATATTAATTTGTTATTATACATTATATTATATGTACAGTATCTCACAAAAGTGAGTAAACCCCTCACATATTTGCAAATATGTGAGCATATCTTTTCATGTGACAACAATGAAGAAATGACACTTTTCTGCAATGTAAAGTAGTGATTGTACAGCTTGTAGAACAGTGTAAATTTGCCGTTCCCTCAAAATAACACAACACACAGCCATTCATGTCTAAACCGCTGGCAACAAAAGTGAGTACACCCCTCACTATTAGCAACTCACATTTGAGATCATATCACGTATGGATGCATGTACAGTATGTCCCTGCTTATGTGTGATGCATGTGCATCTATTGTAGTAAGCAGTAAGAGTGTGAATGTCTGTGAGCCAGGCCCCACTAGCATGCAAGATTAAAGGTCCACTCCACAATCACATTGCCCTACATATTCACCACAGGTTGTTAGTAAACTCAGAGGTAAACATAGAGAGGATCATGCTCTCACTGGTTCCAACCAGCCAGAGATGGTTTTTGTTTTCCAGCTGCACCAGAAGTTCCCATCCTTGTTTCTAAACAACCGGGGGCAATCAGCTTGGGTGCTGGGGGCATGACCGCATATGGTCTCTTTACACAACAGAGGCAGATCTTACCATTTGCGGCGTCTTCGTAGGGCTGGGCCTCCTCATAATATCCCTCCACAGAATCCAGACAGGCTGGACCTGGGACCGAGGGCAGTGGGAACGGTTCTCGATTCACAACACCCTGGACCAGACACAGAGCAATATGGAAGAGAAATGCAAGGAATTTTACCAAAACAACCATATTACAGACTGAAGAAATGATATTGCCGTTCACAGGTAAAAGGTAATTTTTGGTCACTTAAAGCTCCATGATTTATTAAAGGCAGTGTTAGTCATTCTCGAGAATGCTTGCTAACTTCGAGCTCAATTACTGTATAAACAAACTCCCTCAGAAGCTCCGCCCCACACATTGAAACACATTGCGAAGCCAAGCGCATTGTTGTGAGCTGTATTTGCCACTTTGTTCATGTTCCTAGTTAGTAAAGAGCCAGGGCTGTGTAAAAGTACCGGATAATTTTTTCAACATGCACAGAAAACTTTAAGTTTGCGAAATGCGAGGAGATATTTGGTGAATTTGACAAAAATGTATTAACTTACAATAGCTGCCCATACCTTTAGTATTTTCTGCTATGGTTCCCCCTACAGTTGCAGTGTTATTAACTGTGGTAAATACAATTGCGTAGCCGTACACTGCATCTGTTGATAAGCCAAAGGATACAAAACCGTTTTTTCTGAAGAGTTGTGCTGCTTTTTGGAAAAATCGAGCATGCAAATCAATAGCAGAATATATCATAAAGATGGTATCTAAACATCCCCATATTTGTACAGTGTAACAACTTTATTCTGTTCTGGGAGTAGCCTACTTGACAGTATTTGACAGGGGATACTGATTTATCAGAATAATACAATGTCAGAAGTCAAAACCATGTCTTCTGAGAAGGTAGAGTAATTATTATAAGATTCAATATTGATAAGAATACATACAGGGATATATATATATACATACATAGCTATATTTATTGGTACATTGGAGAGCATCTTCCATTCGTACCTCACATAAGCAATTTGTGGTACAGTAAATGCCTATTACACCTCTGTGCATTTCGTCACTATGAGAAAGTGGGGCAGTAGTTTTCTTGGCTGCATTGTCACTGAAAAAGGTATACGTAATTCCTGCACATCGCTAGTGCAGTACTTTATTTACTCCTTTCTGTCTTTCCTTATAGTATAGCCTACTGACTAACTATAGACGGTCGTCGTGCATGTCAATAAAAATACCTCTCTCTTTAGTTTACTGTAGCTGAAATACTGCTTGAGTTTCAGCCCACACACATGCTAAGTGTTTAAATGTGGAGTATTTGCATAATCTAATAATGATAACATGTTTTTTGCTACGTAGGCTTTAATATTGCACGTAATACTATACATTGGTACTTTATTACAAGCTATTTGAGATATGTTTGCAAGATTGAAAACGTTCAAGGCTTAGTTGGTGTGATTGACAGACTGAACAACATTTTCGATGGGAAGACTAATTTATTTCTTTGCATGCCTGAATTGCCTGTAAATACATTTAATCTCCATGGTAGGACGTCACATTTGAGTGCAATAATTGGTTGTACCTGACTTTAAAGAAGCTTGTAAAATGTCCTTTGTGGGCACATTTGAAAGGTTTGAAAACAAAATTTTTCAACACCTTGTTCTAAGTTTAACCGCCAAAATCACCCACCATCTCAGAACCCAGACCATAACCTACCATGACCTGTTAACTGGTGATATGCTTACTTTTGTCTTGTGAGGGAAATTTTGGTCCCACACCCTTACAAACACACACACACACACACACATTTTTAACCCATTGCTCAGCCATGTTGTCATATCGACCTGCCACTTCAAGAGCAAGACAGAATTCTTCATGTAACACAACCTGGTCTGACTTCACCCTGTACCCTATTGGGATAATTGTTAAGATAATTCCCCGCAATGCCTTGGGGCATTGCATGTGTGAGTGTCTGTGCGTGCGTTCGTACATACACATGTTAGTGCGTGCGTATATACACGTTAGTGTGTGTGTGACCACTGCACATCATTCAGACCAGGTTCAGGTTCACATCTTTCCTCAGGGTCCCCTTCCTACTTCCTGTTGCTGCTGGTAAAGTCTCATAACCTGCTCTAAGCCCTGCAGAATCTAAAATACTAACACAACTCAACTGTAATGTGTCCAGCATGTTGCCTTAACATCACACTAATGTCTTATTGTTGCTGTTACCTATTATGTTGTCACCTTGCGTGATGCAGTGAATTATAAAGATATCAAAGGGTGTGTTAACAGTTGTTGAAAATTATAAAATTGTTTTTATCAAGTACTCAATTAGGTTTTTCAATTAGTTAGTTAACATTTAACACAATCACGTAACATTTTCACAAAATTAGATAATCAGAGAATAGCCTCATGCAACTAGCCAAACTGAATACATTATTTATTTTCAGAATGTAAAGGCTTATCACAGTGTGTGCGTGTCTCTTAAAACGTTGTTAAAGAGCTGCAGCTGTTTCAAATAAAGGACCATTTAAAGCAGAAGCTAACTGAATCCCTGGCTGCATCTTTCTGGTGTGGCATACCATTCATCTTAAATTATACAAATTTGGTTATTATACAATTCCAGAATACTACGAGTAGGACTATTCAGGCCTTAGTCTGACAATTTTGTAGCTATGTTTAGTTTAACTAATATTATACGTACAATATTACCTTTCTATTGAGCAATGTTTCAGTCTAGTAACTGTACAGTACTTCTAATGCATTACCTTTTCCATATGGATGATATGCTACTACTGATACTACTAGAAAATAATATTTGATACCAATCTCAAATAAAGCACTAAATGCAGTAGTGTTTCCAATCTGAAATGTGTTTACTAATACACAACTTGTTGAAGCACCAACAAAAGAAGAGTAAAAGATCATTAAATGTGGCAAAAATGATAAAAGTTTTCTCAATCTATTCCAATTTAAGTTGTCAGACATTGTCTATTCCCACAAAAACTAGAACTCCCCTGGTTTTGAGCAATATTCCCACCATATTTCATTAGTGAGAAAGCATTCCCTATAACACGTAGCAGATGCTCTAAGCTACAGTATACTGTATATCATAATGTCTGATGTGACGATCTAGACATACAGTCATAATAACGCATGATTAGCTTGTCGGCCATTAAACTTAATGCATGGAAGGAATGTTTGGGGTGGCTAAATGGCGTTAAAGAAGGTCATAGTACAGATTTGGGTTTGAGCTGGTGTCTTAAAGACATTATTTGTCAAATTGGTTCCCCAAAAGAAATATGCTGTTCTACAGTAATTATGGCATATGATTCAATTTATTTGACACTTCTTAATTTTATTTTACTTTATATATCAGCAAAGATTGAGGATGTGATAGTTAACATATTTCAATCTTGTTTGTTACAGTCTTCGTAAACTTTGTAAAGATTAAATGGTCACTACTCCATATCTGGTTGGGTAATTAAGCATATGGTTTTATCCAAAGCAACCTACAATACAGCTACAGAAGTGGAGTCAGGGATGCTGAATACGGACTGTTGATACTGTATTTGAACTTGATGAAAACAAAAAAACAACACGTCTCCGTTCAATGCCATATGGTGCTTAGAAGTTCCACCCCCTAAACTATACATGTATTGCCAAGGCTAAGATAGTGGTGTGGTCCTGCTTTTATGTACTTAGCCCTTTAGTATTAGGCACTTTATTGTTAATCTCAACACTGGCCTGGGAACATCTCGGGATCCCCCAGTCAGAGCTTGCTAATGTGGCTCGGGAAAGGGAAGTGTGGGATCCCTTGCTGGAGCCGGCGACCCTACTCCGGATAAGCGGGAAGATGGAGATGGAGACTTTATTGTTAAGGCCACTAGGGACTTTGATGGATGATTTAATTATATATTGACGTGGTAGTAGACATTATGACAAAATGCTGTAACTATTCAGATAGAATATTGGTTGCTTACAATTGCTGGTATTTGACCTGTCCAACTAATGACAAATGTACTACATGCAAGTCGCTTTGGATAAAAGCATCTACAAATGGCATAAATGTAAATGGTCCAATCAACACCACTTTGCTTTAGCATTTAGTCTCAGCTTCTTCCGCCTCTTCTGTCTATTAGCATTAAAAGGTAAAGTCAGCTATTGCAAGCTAATTTAAAGCGAATAAACATTGTCAAATTTACCAAATATCTCCTCATATTTTGCTATCTTACAATTATCTGTGCGTGTTGAAATAATTATCTTATACTTCTGCACAGCCCTGGCTCCGTACATAGTAACCTAAACAAAGCGGCGAACACCGCTTGCATCAACAAAGCTATAGTACTATGCTTTGCTTCACAATGTGTTTCGATGTGGAGCAACAACGTGGAGGGCCGTGGAGGAATATTGTTTTGATTTGAGCTCGAATAAGCTTTCTCGAGAATGACTGACCTTGCCTTTAAGTCAAAACCTGTGCTGATTGTCTGATACATATGCCCCTGTATATTGACAGTATCAGGAAGTGGGGTAGTAGATTTTCATTGGCTGTTTGCATTGTCACTCACACCTCTATCTACATAAAGTGACTCAATGACTCACTGAGTGGGAGTTAGTGGTTTACAAAAATGAAATGCAATGAAAGGCTTCCGAACAAGGTCAAATAAACTTAAATAAACATGCACACCATAGATTCTGGAGCACTCTGCTCAAAAATATTTGGCTCACACACTCACACACACATATAGCATTGGCGAAAATGGAAAACGTTTTTGAAAATCACGTTACCGGTACTTGGGTGTTTGGTGGGACTCTAAATAGATTGTCTGTGTTGTGTAACAGGAGGGAAAAGTTGCAGAGTCTAGAAGAAGTGAGTTTTTCCCTGAGATAGTTGGGGTACACACGAACATGCACACACACACACACACACACAGCTCCGTGGTAAAAGCAAAAGTGTCTCCTGAGAGTTAAACCATCTGTTATTAATTAAACAAGCATTCCACAGAGCAGCACCCCCAAAGCCCCCCCCCCCCCTCTCTCTCTCCCTCTGTCTCTCTCTCATGAAGACCAGTGAGGATGAGGAAGGAACCCTTACATGGTCAATCTTGACGTGAAAGTCAGAGATGGTTAGAGGAACATGCCAGGTGTGTGTTTTCCTGAAAATCCCCCGATTCCCTCAAACCACACACACACACACACACACACACACACACACACACACACACACACACCAAACACAGGTCAAGAGAAGCTAGATCAAGAATTCAGCGGATAAATAATAAAATGGAAAGCAGAGGAGGAACTGGGGTGTGGTGGGAGGCTGGGTGGGGGGGTTCTTAGTGTTGACTGGGAAAAAGAGGCCAGAACAGAACAGTCAGAGAAACATGGAAAATCCCTGGTTCCCATGCCAAGAGTCCAGCAGAGTAACACACACACACACACACACGCACACACACTAAGATCCTGCTGGGAGCTCAGAGCAGAGAAGAAGGTAGAGATAAAAATTATCAGCTTTGGAAGGAATGGGTTCAAAGGGCTCTCTGGACCCTCGCTATATCTCCCTGCTGCTATTTAATGTTTTTAACCTTTTCGCCAACAGATTTGAGGGAACAGGATAAGAGGAAGATATTCAATGGTGCATGGAGGCCTATGATGTGACCATGGGTGGATACATTGCTAACTCTCCTACCAAGAGATATGGAAAAATAAAAAGTGAAAGTGGACAACACAAAAATAACTTTACAAACTACACCAAAGCTACGTGGGAAAGCAGAATGGGAAATTAAACAATAATGGCTATAAACAAAAAACAGAAAATGCACCATCACCACCAAGTGATCTTATTTAGTTATTTTATTTTTCTGTGCCATTCATCTGCCTATACTTACATTTACATTTGCGTCCTTCACCCTTTAACCCATTTCAACCAGCAATCTTGATTTTCATGAATGGTCATCACCACTAAAATGTAAAACTGATCAGTGCACCTGATAATGGCAAATTCTATTTTAACCAAGAAGCTATTTGGGACATAATTATTAATTATTCAACAGACCCTTATGCTAGCCAATAGCGGCAGGTTATGATATTAATATCCACTGCTTTCCTGGCTGCGAGTGGCACATCTGCTATCTATAGCTCAGTCCTATTTGCAGACCATGCAGACAGCACACAAATGGATGCCTGCGCTTATTTACCGGCTAGCCCTGGGAAAAGCTAGCAAGTTCAGAGCTTATATGACCACATGCATGTGACATCATGGAGGCCTGCAACCCAATATCCCTTCACGGGGATGGAGATCCTCCTTTGGGATCGTTGAGGGTGAGGGTGGAGGACAGCTGGTTCACAGTGGAGCGGAACCTTCTAGCGCGGCACAGCGACTACTTCCGTGCGCTCTTTCGCTCGGGAATGCTCGAGAGCCAGCAGAGCGAGGTGCAT
This sequence comes from Typhlichthys subterraneus, assembly GCA_027564835.1. Lineage (NCBI taxonomy): Eukaryota > Metazoa > Chordata > Actinopteri > Percopsiformes > Amblyopsidae > Typhlichthys > Typhlichthys subterraneus. Next base: position 11,756 of record JAODUH010039219.1, on the reverse strand, counting down.
CTCAAGGGGGGCGTGAGCGCCCAGGGGTTCCTCCTCGCCTTGGCCGTTTGCCGGGGCGAAGCTCCGCCCATTGCCGACAACGCAGAAGGACTTGCGGACGCTGTGGAGTGCGCAGCGTTCCTCCAGGTGGCGCCGTTGGCCCGGCATCTCTGTGACCTGGTGGACTCCGACAACTGCCTCCTCCTCTACCATGCCTCCTCCGTCTTCGGCCTGCGCGTTTTGTTCCGCGCCGCCGCCCATTTCCTCCGCGACGCCTACGACGACCTGAAGGAGGCAGCAGAGAGGGCCATCCCCGAGGAGCTGCTCCGCTACCCCGCCTCGCTATCCCCGGCCTGCTACGTCGCTCTGGGCACCCACTCTTCCTCCACGGAGCTCCTGCACGACTCCTTCCGGGTGATCTGCTACCTGGACGAGGCCGAGGGGGAGTGGAAGCACCTGGCCGACCTTCCCACCTTCTGTAGCACCTCCATGGCCGGGGTGGCCGTCCTTGACAACCGCCTCTACGTCGTGGGGGGGCTCCACGGTTACGGCAAGGACGTGGTGGATGGCGGCTTCTGCTACGACCCCGACACTGGGACTTGGAACGTCCTGCAGGGTCCCCGGCAGCCCAGGTACGACTTCACCCTGCTGGGCTACGAGGGCCAGCTATACGCCCTGGGTGGCCAGGTCCAGAAGAGGACCACCTCCACGGCAGAGGTCTACAACGTCCAGGAGGGGGAGTGGACCTGTATACAACAAGCTCCCCGGCCTGTTGCCTCTGCCGCGTGCGCCGTCGCACGAAGACGGATGTTTGTTTGCTTCTGGAAGTCGCCAGACACCACAGACATCTACGAATACACACCCAGGGACGATAAGTGGACGCTAACTACCACTATGATCAAGCCGCAGAGCTATGGCCATTGTATGGTGGCCCACAGGGACAATTTGTACGTGATGCGCAATGGACCGCGTGATGACTTCCTGCGCTGCCTGATGGATCGCTACAACATCACAACAGGCCAGTGGACGGCCATGCCTGGACATTATGTGAATAGCAAAGGGGCGCTGTTCACCGCTGTGATAAGAGGGGATGCTGCCTTCACCGTCAAACACATGCTAACGCTTGTGTACACCGTGGGAGGAGACGCGTGGAAACCTCGGAGGCAGATGAAGGGTTTCCCAAAAAGTGGCTCGCTGTGGACGTGTTTACTTAGGCTTCCCAAGAGTGGACCAGTTAAACCACAGCCAGAAGGGAAAAAAGAGCAAATGCCTTTGCCAGATACATCTGAGGGATTTGTGGAAGCATTACTACAGTTGTGAAACCACTAAACATCTCAAAGCCAATGTAGAGGGAGCATTCGCTGATTTGTATATTTTCTATATACTCTATAGATTTAGGATGATATTGTGTACCTAGCGCCTTACACTGTACCATGGGCATGTACGTACTGTAGATCAGCACACACACGCACAAACACACTTTGACTAAACCCTTGACCTTTGGTGACCCACAAGTCTCATTTAGACCCAATAGAACATCCTTTGGAGTAGTTTCTCAGAGAAGAACTCCTCTCGCTATTAGATGATAATGCAGGAGTGGTTCCTCAAAAAAGACTCAGAGATATAAGGAGTAGATTTACAACCCTACAAGTTATCTGAGATCACCAGAAAAGACAAAAGACTGATATATATATATATATATATGATGTTGAATGAGGTCTGTTCGTGCTTTGAAACCGAATGGGTCTAAAATTGTATCTTGTACATCAGAGAAAGCAGAAGGTAGCTGATGATTTACTGGAAGATACAGTTAACAGTTAACTGCCTCCCATCTCAGGGCCTAGGGTTTCAACCCTTTTTGGCGTTTTGGAGCCCGATTGAGCTAGGACCCGCCCCCTCAGCCAGGGGACCACAGTGTAATCCTAACCCTTAGCTACTGTTACAGCTGTTGCTAATCAGAAGAAATGTTTTGTGTGTTTGTGTGCCCGTGTGCGTGTAGGTAAGTGTGTGTGTGTGTGTGTGTGTGTGTGCGTGTGTGTGCGTGTGTGTGTGTGTGTGAAGTTCAAAGGCACTGAGGGGATGTTCTAATCCTCTCCTTCTGCTTGACAATAACCCCGTTTCCTGACCTCACACTGGGCTAATTCGGTGCCAGTCAACATAAAACACACTACGGCTCTATCCTCACACACTCTTCTACACTAATTCCCCACATTGTGTTGCCCAAAGAGTGATTAAATATCTGTTTCTGTGGGAGACTGCCGTGTACACCGTAACAAGCCTGTGGCCTGTGATTCTGACTGCAGTGTGATGGATCGGGCCCGGCCCGTGACTAGGTTACAGTACTGAGCAAAACTTCAAGGCAAGACAAAGTCGTTTTTATGCACACAATTTGGGATGCTTAGATACAAACAAAAATGTGCATGCTAATTAAGGGCTATATAAATAAACTTGACGTGACTTGACCTAGACAATAGATCTACATCAACAAATCAATATTAAGTACTTACACTTAGGAGGGTTTCTGGGTTCACAGACTGTTTCAAATTACATTTGAAAACAGTCTGTGAACAGTCAGAAACCCTCCTAAGTGTCGTCATGACTGCTGTTTATTCCAAGCAACGATTTTATTTTGTGCCAAATGTAGTTTCTCAATGAGATTTCCCCTCAGGCTAGAAGAGACTCCGGTATTGATCCAGTTGTTGTTGGTTTCATCTGTTTGGCCCGTGTTGACAATATCAAGCGGTGGATTACTCACAGTTCTTGGGGGCGGGAGGTCCGGAAGACTCTTCTTAGGGGCGGGAACATACGCTGCAGCTTTGCCATTAGCCAAGACATTATATGCATCACCTAGGCACAAACACTACGTTATTATATTTAGCAACAGCAACTATAATTTGGCCTGAAAATTCCTCATCGTAATATTTTTGCAGTACAGTATATCGTCTAATGTTTTTAATGTATTGCCTCATGATATAATAGATTTTTCACTCCTGTAACTGGCATAATCAGATGCCATTTATCGATTCACATTAACTATTACTGCTAATGTTTCATTTATTTACATTGTATTGATTTATGCTTTCAGTTATATTAACCGCAACACACACATTCCAAGAGCAACAGTTTACTGTAATAGCAGAGGCCATATTTTGCCAAAAATGTCAGACCATCCATGAACAAGATCTTGGGGAGAACTTTGGATGGGACACTACATTTACTCATAACTGACTCTAGTTTATTAACAATAGCACTCGCTCCAGACACGTATGTATGTCTGCAAACTGCTTGTGTCTAGACTACAGCATGTCTATGCCATAACAGTACTTTCTCTGTGTAGACTTTACTTTTATTTCCTCTTTGAGATCTGAGATCTGACTTTTAAAACCAAAGTGCAGTACCTTGATACTAGGCTGTTGTTTGAACTGTGCCAGAGAAATGACATATGCCCTACAAATACAAACTAGTTTAATGTATGTACATTTCAAAAATAGCTCTTTTTCCTTTGGTTAGCACAAATTATTGTGTTAAATCTGCTGTGTGTTAAGCGAGTGTTGGCTGAAACCACATTCTTCATAGTTGTCCAAACAAAACACGGTCTCAGATGGTGAAGATCTACTGAGAAACAGGAAATAGTTCATGAGAGACGAAGAGCTCTGATCATTCGACAGCCAAAGACAGGATTATAGCATTTTAGCAACAAAGAGCCTATGTTTTACACCTATGGGTGTAAAACATAGGCTTACATTGCTAAGAAAATGTTTGGAAACACTCTATATACACTGTAAATACTATGTTAATTTAAATTGCAGAAATTATAGTTTACATGGGCCACACACCCAATGGATATAAACTTCAGAGATTTACGAGTTGATGGCTGGACACACTAAACACTTCTAAACACCTAAGCGTTTTTAGACCCTTTTTAAGGATGCTCAAGCACCCCTACAAATATTTTCAAAAATGCAAAAAAAAAGAATTTACATTTAAAAAAATAAATAATTTTTAAGCAAAGTTTCAGCCCTTTAACGTTACATTTACACACACACACACGCACGCACGCACGCACACACAGGTGGAGATTTCAGGGGAGAATTTGCAATAGACGTACAGAATGTGTGAGACACTTATTGCATTATATTCCATAATATTTTAAATTGTCTCATCTTCCAGAGTTTTGTATTTTGCTTTCAAAGAGACATTTCCACCAGAAATTGGTGCATTAAAAGGCACAAATTGGTGACTAGAAATTCACCAGAATGCAGGAAATGGAAATGTTTGATGCTATTAATGTCCTGGGGGTAAACCCCCAGACTGCCTGCTTAACAAATCCCCTCGCCAATATGAGACAGGACTTACGCCATTGCAAATGCAAACACAGAAACATATTAATTATTGTTTATTATTGATTGATAGAACTACAGAGACATTCGTGATTTACACGTCTTTGTATGCAGGCCTACAGATCACATTCTCATTAGGGGCTGAGCACACCTAAAGGTCTGATCCTAGAATCGCCCCTGCTTCAAAGTACTATTAAGCTATTTTTTATATGAACGGTGTGTAATCAGTGTAAATTACAATACACAATATGCTAACTGAAAAACAATGTAGGCTCCCATCATGAAATCTGCTTATAAAACCTTAAAAATACACTACACAAATTTGCTTTATCCTTTAATTTGTGTGTTTATATTATTCACTAACAGAGAAACAGGTGCCACTAAGCCTACTTTCCACGACAGCCAAGGAGCAGTTTATGGGGTTGTTGGTTGTTTCAAATATAGGCTGAGCAGTCCTTTGAGACTGCAATGTGATTAGGGATATATAAATAATCTTGACAAGGTGGTGAAAATAATACATGAAAAATAAAAAAATAAATCATTCTCTCATCTCACCTTTGTCATCATTGCCTTTTCCGGTGACTAGAACTTTGTTCATGTAAATGTACTCCTCGTCACCTCCTCCTACAGAGAAAAGGCCGGAATTATTTAAATCTTTATATTGTAATTTATGACCAGAAGCATCTAATATATAATTCAATTATAAAACATATAATGAACAATAATAAATGAATAACTGAAGTCTTGAAATGTAGTTATTGGGGAACAGCCTGGCCAAAACAAAGATATACTTAGACAATGTTCCTTAATGATAATAATAATAATAATAATAATAATAATAATAATGGAATTAATAAATGTTGATATAGCATTATACCTTCTTTCATAACTTATCTGAAACAATACGCAAACAAAGAGTCGTGAACAATAACCTATGTATACCATACAAACTGTGAAAACCACAGGATGTATTTATCTCTAGCCTTGAAGCGTGAATTCCACGTAGCACCGAACAAACATTGTCCAACTATGAGTAAAAGAAAGGCCAGCAGGACTAAAAGAGAAACGACACCTTAACAAGCGGTGCATTGTGTGCCGTCGGACAATCCCATTGACACCCACTCTCACCGTTGCATTCATCACACATTAGTCAGAGAGACCCATGCTACACACAGAGCACTGTGTCACTGCAGTCTTTGACGTTTGTGAAGATCATCAAGCTGGACATACAGCATGTCTTCTGATCTCCTGCCATCTGTAAGATCATGGTCTACTCGGCACTTCCCAAAAGGTGCCAACAAGTTTTGGGCAGCGTTCACATACACTAGTAATGCATTGACATCCAAGCTATAATATCAACACAGATTGAAACAGACTCTCATAGTCAATATGTACAGTATTACATTCATGTTAACAAATCTCTATCTAATCAGAGGTGCTTATTTATGATATAGGCTCCATTGTAAACACGTGGAAATGCAATTAACTTCCTTGAGAGATGATTGCACTCTCCTTCTTCTTGTCCGTAGACTGAAATGTCAATATGTGCAGATCACTGAACTGTTCGATCCCCTTTACTGTATAGGTGATTTTTCTGAAATAAGGAAACTGTCCTGCTTAAATACTAAAGCAACCTCTTTGGTTTCTTGACATAGCAGAGTAATTAGAAGCTAAGCCAGTAGGCCTAAAATAGCTATACTCTTAAATTATTTTATATACAGTATATTTATCGTTGTCTTAAAAGGAAGCTCCATTTAGGTTGGTTTGGTTATGCTTCTGTAATCTGCTAATGTATTTTGTTCCGGGCCTGCACTGCATTAAGGAGGGTTATTTTGATTAATTAAATATTTCAGATACTAGGATTATACTCTGAAAATAAACCAAACAAAACACAACCTTGGGTGATACACTGGAGAAGGCTACTCCTTTGAAATTGATAGGGGGTGAAATACAGCGGCCAAATAAAACTAAATTTGCCTGTACAGTGAAAACACATTGCAGGAGGATAGAGTGAAAATGCTATTTATAAACCTCTGCTTCGGAGGAAGTAAGTGTCCCAAGAGGATAAATGCAGGCTTGGAAAAATGATACAGCTCAGAGGAAGTATGGAGAGACATGTCCAGAACCTCAACACTGTAGGCCAGGACTGAGAGAGAGAGAGAGAGAGAGAGAGAGAGAGATAGCCCAACCCAAAAGATAAGTTAGACTTTGAGTTCAAAGTTATACTCAAAGAAAAAAGTATACCAGTATATAGACAAAAGCCTATAATTATTCAACCAGTAATGAAATCAATAGTAAACATGCCACCTCTAATATGGTAAGGTATACTTTAATATTGTCATAACTAAAAGTACCAGTACATGTATTTTCTTGAATTCTGTTTAAAATGATTTTTAAGTAATTATTTACAGTTTTATGTGAATCACATTGATTCAGCCTCGTGTATAACATGTGCAACTGTAAATAAAGTACCTAATTTAGTAGATGCTAACTCTTCAACTGCAACTTAACAAGGTTTATTATCACCTCTCTGAGCAACCTGTTTGGTGCTGTAAGTGGGCTGTCTTTCACTTTCACTATAGCGTGCTGTTGGGAAACAGTCCTTTCTGAGTCCTTTTACATTTTTTAAACCCACGTTGGGAATTGGAACCATCTCAATTTATGTGCTGAGAGTGAATGGCTGAGCATCCAACATCCTCGTACCAAAACCTCTACTGCCACTTTAGTGAGACGTTCCGTCACTTCTGTATTCATGCAAGCTAGCACATAGACCGACTGCCTGATTGTCGGCTGTTATTGAGTGACCTTGTTAAGTCTGTGAATGGGCCGAAGTATCTAAAGAGACATTCTCTCGACCCATTGGTCTCCTTTGTGCCCACTATAATTCATTCTGACAAAGGATCATCTGTGTGTTTATGACAATAAGGCAATTGTTTATCAATGCACTATTACATCATCGCTAGTCTCACTAAAAGAGCAGCTTGCCAACACTAAAAATAAATAAGACAATTATTTATGAAAATACATATCAAATTACAGATTCCCATATGTTCTCCTATACATACAATAAAAAAAAGCACAAGAAAAAAACACAACAGAACAAAATAAACTAATATGATATATATATTTCCCATGAACCATATCAGATATAACAGAGATAATGGCCTAACAATGTTTTGTATTTGCATTACACATGAACATTTAAACTTCTAAAATCTGTAAATGACAGAACGATAATATAATTGTCATTCTAGTATGTAATCAATTACATTTTGTAATGTCCTTTATACAAATTATCTATTTGTTGACCAAGCTAATTCCTGGATGCCATTCACCATATTCCTATACAGAAATGTGTGTTTAGTGTGTGTTTGACATAGTGCTGCGTACCATTGGTTCCTCTGTAGGACTGAAGCAGGTCCGCAAGCAGACCTTTATGTATGACAGCGATCCCACTCAGGTTCTCCTTGTCCAGGATGAGCAGGAATCGGTGGAGCTCCACTAGGAGCAGGTCCAGGACTGGGTAAACAGACAGAGAAATATATAGTGAGCCTACTACTAGTAAAGATATCTACTGTAACAGGGTTTGGTTAGAACCATACAGTATGTAGGCTACATTAGAAAACATTAAATCCAACCAATGTTTTGCAGAAGCATTCAGTGCATTTTATTGAATTATATAGTTCACAAGCAGAGGTTTCACTTCAACAGCCCTGTTTCAGCCCGTCATAGCATGAACCTAATCTGATTCAGACATATTGTGCTCGTATTGTATGTCTGCACTGACTGACTGAATTCAATGTAGTGAAGAAACACTGACATAAATACATATCCTGTGTTTATTATGTGCTAGCAACAGTAGAGCATCACTGCTGATCCCTTTATCTGATGATTCAAGCCCATTTCTCTCAGCAGATATGTCGGTTTCCACATTTACCACACACCTGTTTATAACAGCTTGTTTTGACAGACTGACAGGGTCATCTCAATGTCGAGGTCAGCAGGGGGAGGAGCTTACGCCTGGGTCAGTGAGGTCACTGTGTCTGGATGCAGCCACCACACATCCTTCAGGGGTCAGCCGAGCTCAGCCTACATGAGCCACTCTTGTGTGGGGAGCCCTTTGTATTCCCTTTCACTGCCTCTTGGCCCAATGAATAGGCCCCTTGCTACAGTACAACTCAGTGTTGGAGCACTACAGACAAGGGTGAGACCATTCAGAAATAAAGGAGACGGTAGGGCGATTTTACCGTGTAACATTATGTTTGAAATACAGTACGGTTTGCCTTTCAAAATTCAGAAAAAAAACATTTCGCTTCATTTATGGTTCCACTTAAACACAAACATAAATAAAAGGTTTCTTAAACCTTGCTGAAACAAACATGAATTTGCAGAATGTTTGGCACTATAAATAAAAAAGTGTGTTCAAATCACAAAACTATAGTAGCCCCACTAAACACTCCTTTAAAGTTGTCAGCTAGTTTTGCGGTCTCTTTCCGGCTCAAACTGATAACTGACTGACACTTCAGGGGGATTAGCTCAGCATTATCCACAACACTCCCTATAGCCTCCCACGCATCTAACATATACTACTGCATGGTGTTATAGCCCAGTCAGCTATGCCTTGTGGAAAAAATGCTATACTCTCCCAGAGCCAGTTAGAGTTGCTGTTGTGATCAGTTTGAGGTCCTGAATTCATAAAACTTCTACTGTAAACTCATATGAGGTGAAACTATCAACCATAGATTAAAAGCTATATAGGCCAATTGCTCACAGGCAATTCTGCAACAGGAAATGCCAAAACATCCCTTTGTTATTCATCTTCTCTTATCTGCACAGTGTGTATATCCAATTTATTTCCAGCTCCTTTTCCTTGTGTGTTTGCAGAGATCGACTCAGATGGCCTTTTGGGTGAAGGACCCTGGGAAAGAGAGTCAGCTGACTGGACAGGGAGGTCTAGAGTAGGCTGTCTCCGTGGGTTACGGGCTGGCTAGATGCCCATGGTCTGCACATCCAGAGAGTGACCACAACCTTCTCACCATAAACAACAGCTTCTCTAGAGAACCCACAGAGAATCTGAGCACCAGGCATGACTAATATAATGTAATTTCACTCCAAAAGAACCTAAAACAAGTCACCTATATAATTGAATGGAACATGTAGTAAAGGGGTACATTTTGATAGCATCACACAACCTATGAATTTGTACAACAGTTGGACTTTCTGTATAATTTAATGATTTATCAAGCACAATAAATATAACTTCATTCTCTTTCAAAATGATTAAACGGGAACTGGAGAATTTCCATTCCCCTTGCTAAATGCTGCAATTCCTGTTTTTCACAAGGGACAAACTTTTAACAGGAACAACAACCCAAAAGAGGAGTGGATGTTAGGCTTGACCTCATCGTCATCAAGTTTAACCACCCCCACAAGTCGCTGACTGGTCCGGCCTTCAGAATGGTTGAGCAAACCTTCATGCGATCAGGGTTCCCAAATTGAAATCTCAGCAAAAAATGTGTTGAAATAGAAATAGCTGGAGCCAAGCTGCAACAACAGCTTGTTGCGATTATTATTTTTCTGAGGAATCTGAAGTCCTGCTCGACACTAACACTATGCAGTAGAGTGAGGCCATATCCTGGCATAAACCACCACAAACATTCCACTAACGGGATCAATAAGGCAGGCATGGCTACTAATTTCAATCAGACAGCAAGATCACAAGGGTTGAGCAATTCTCAGGTCCTATAATATAGCCTATATAAACATTTGTTGGCAAAGTGTTTCATTTATTATTTTATTATTATTATTATTATTATAAATTATATTAAGAGAAGTGCAGTCTTTCCTTAACAGCTACAGTACATTTGACCAGTCCTGTGGAAACTATCAAGGCCCATAAAATAAGATCAATATTTGTGACTTATTTTATATCAGGCCAAGTGGTATGGCAAAAAGGAATGTGATGGTTCTTCAGTGAACTCAGACACAATAATACTTATTTATGCAGATGATACAATATTCTGAAATGTAAGATAGGTCTGGTTGCACATGCTCCTTTAAGGTCTGCTTGAACGTTTCCTTCACTCTCTGAATCATGGTCATATTCTGGGATGTGGCGCAGATGTTACAGCCGCAGATTTGCATACATGTATTTTTTTATTTATTATTTCGCCTGGATAGTAGTGGTTAATGCATGAAGCCACAAAACTATTATACAGTATAAAGGCTTGTTTTATATCGATGTCTGTACTGAATCAGAGTCCAGGTGGGTAGTTCAGTTGATTCCTTCTTATGTGTTCTGAAAATATTTCCAGTGTGGTCTTGCTCTTGGCTGCTAGCGCCTGTGTTTATTATTCACAATAAAGCGTTACTTGTCATTGCCGGGCTGACAAACGTATCATCTCAATCTCAATTGAGAGTTTCTATACTAACGTACAGTATGCGTTTCTATACTGACGTATATGTGACGTGAAGCAAAGCATACAGGTGCAGAAGGGTGTCAAGATATGAACGGATATGTTTTCAGATCCATCCATCCATTCCAAATGTATTGGAATCATCTTTCAGTCTCCTCATATGTCCTCAACAGGACCATTTGCTGTCCAGATGCTGGTAGTTCGTTTATATTGACGGTCTCCTTAAAACTGAGACCAATGTCTGAACTTTTCTATGGCACAGGCTTTGACTCGGATGCACTCCAAGCAGTTTGGCCATGAGAAATTCAACAGTTTAGCAAGATACCACACTTTGTCATAGGCCAGCCATGACTCACAAATCCTCAGCTCTACTCCTGTCCCAACAAAAACGTCCCATTTTATTGTTTCAGCGCCGACCGTGTCAGTCAGAATTAGTTCCAGGGCCATGTACACATTAGCCAAATCCATGACCATCGTCAACAAACAAGCAAGGCTTGTTTTCAAGTGTAAAGTTAGTCAAGATGATACGCTTCCGCAATCATTTTTTATCCTGCATCTGTCATTAGAATCTCAATTACACCCTCAAATGGAAAATAATATACAAATGGATGGATTAAGAGTATACCTTTGACAAAACTCTGCTTGATCACAGTGAAGAGATAGCATGGAGAGAAAAATACGGATTTAAATTAGTTAAATGTTATTTTCCCTGCAACACCTAACCGAGGGGTGAGAATCAGATTCGGCGTTAGTGACATTTCTCCAACTTTACAGGAGGGCCAAAACAAAGTTTTTAAATTCAAATGCCACCGTTTCATCACTTTTATATAAATACACGGGCCCATCTAACAATAATCACAATATGAACAAAGCATTACATACACAGTCTAAAATCTATTGTGATCAAATAAAAATAGAACATAAAAAAAAATCCTCTCCGGGAGCCATCACCTTATTGTGGTGGAGAGGTTTGTGTGTCCCTATGATCCTGAGAGCTGTGTTGTCTGGAGCCTTGTGCTCC